>JAPVCB010000029.1:1510420-1521068 GCA_029606185.1 Paecilomyces formosus
GACAGTATAATATAGAATATAAAAATAACTATAATGGCAGTGAGATTAAGAAAATATGTATAAATCTGCATGTTATGGTGTTATTACTACTATTATTAACTAACTGTTCCTTTATTCTCTTACTACTGCTATGACTAATCTGCATATAGTTAAGCGCTACCTGTTGGTTGCACTAAATTCACTTGGCACACCTTCAGATAGGGAATCTACGGATACACTTCTCGACTTCTCTGCAACCTAGATATCATTTCGCGAAGGAGTCCACTCTACCTACTTCTTCTGGAGCGGCAACAGTCTATAAAATAGTGATGGCGCGAGCCGAAGAAGATAAGGATCTCGATCTTGGGCAGGTAAGATCTACATCACTGTTTTGACAGGATTCCGCTGTCCACCGGTCTCTGGCGGACATTGTACGCACATGTGGCTAACTGCTTTCAAGGCCTTTAGAGAACTGGCGGAGTAAGCCTGTGTCTATAAATGTCTATATATGCAACGTCTAATCTATATACGATAGCGGGGAGGCCCGAGCAGCATCGCTAGAGCAACATCTTACAGACCTCGAATCCCGAATCGAAGAGCTCCTAGCAACTGTTGAACAAAGAGACAATGTAACGAGCAAGCAACAGGGGCGGTCTAGCGAGCAGTCTGAGGAAGCCAGCATCGAGGGTAGCCAGGATCATAGCAATCAGCCTCGATAGTGGTGGCCACGAAGTGTTTTCAGTTTGCAAAAATGTGCTCGAAATTGAAGGACCCATCCACACTTCTCTCCACAACGCCGACCTCGGTTATTATTCCATCGATCAAGGCAGACGGCGTGACGTCAAATGCAGGATTCCACACATCGATACCGGGCGCAGCAACACGAACTGTTGCGATCGAGTCATTCCCCTCGCATCCTTCTCGAGCGCCCTTGATCCGAGTCACCTCCGCAGCAGGACGCTCTTCAATGATGATGTCCTGACCTGATTTCGTTTGCAGGTCAATTGTTGTGCGGGGTGCTGCGACTAGAAATTTCACGGCATGGTGCCTAGCAAGGACTGCGAGACCATATGTACCGACTTTATTTGCAGTGTCACCATTGGCCGCTACTCTATCTGCCCCGACTACAATTGCCGACACCTTTCTCTCTTTATTAGAGAGCAAGGCCGCCGCCATTGAATCCGTTATGAGCGTTGATGGAATGTTATCATGTACTAACTCGAACGCTGTTAGACGCGATCCTTGGTTGTATGGCCTGGTTTCTGTACAGTAGGCACGCTTGAGGGCTTTCCTGGAATGGAGTGCGCGGATCACGCCCAGTGCGGTCCCGTATCCAGAAGTTGCAAGCGAGCTATGAGATCTTATTAGACGCAACTGGAGTCTGCATGTCAGAAATAGAGCGCTTACCCAGTGTTGCAGTGTGTTAGGACATTTATTTCCTGCTTCCCCGTTCCAGCTGTGTTTTGGACAAGCCAATCCGCGCCGTACTTGCCGATATTCTGGTTATCGGCCAGATCGTCCGTCAGCATCCGTGCTGCTGCTTCAATAAAGGCTGAGGCGACAGAGTCTCCCGTGGATTCACTTCCCCTAGCCGTTGTCGATACATGGGCCTCAAGCTTGCGAGCCGCATCACTCAGGTTGACAGCCGTCGGCCTGCTCGTTGTGAGGTAGTGTAACTTCTCGCGAATAAGCAGTTGTACTTCTTCAGCGTTTGCCGATAGTTTGCCATCCGTAACGAGAGCTTTGAGCTCTACTGCAAGCGAGAGGGCCGCTACTATAGCGATGGCTGGCGCGCCCCGTACTTTCATCTCCTTGATCGCATGCCATCCTTCTTCAGCTGATCGGATCTCTATATATTCCACGACATGCGGCAACTGTAGCTGGTCTAAGATCGACAGCTGTGTTCCATCGTACTTGATCGCCTCAAGTGTCATCCTTCAGTCCGTCGACAGGGGTACTGTGAAACTTGTTTTCTTTCGAAGTCGTGTCCTGATAATGAGAATCTGTCCACAAGATAATAGGAAATGGTAGGAATCAAAGAGATTGCCTTGTATAATATGGAGTGATGTTTCGTTCTTCTATCTTGGAGGGCGCGGGGAACTGGAGGGGAAATGCTCAATATTTTCCGAGGGCGGTGAGTACGCTTCTGTATGGAGTAACCATGACTTAGATTACTAAAGGAAATACAAAAATTAAATTATAAAATAAAAAAGAAAATAATATAATTATAAATAATGCATAAGCAATTATATAAAAATATTAAATTTATAAATTTTAAAATAATAATTTATTTTAACAAAATATATTAAAAAACTTAATTTAAAAAACTTAATTTAAAAAACTTAATTTAAAAAACTTAATTTAAAAAAAAAAGGAAAAAAATATATTAATTATGTAAAAATATTAAAATAAAACAATTAAGTAATAAATTTAATAATAAAAAAATTAGATTAATAAATTATAAATTAAAATTACTAAATAATATGAAAATATATTTAATTTTTTATATCTTATTATTAGAACTAGTATTACAAAATAATTAAATACAAAATAAAAAAATCAAAACTACAGAAAAAGAATATAAAATTGAAAAAATCTTAAATAAAAAAAAATCAATAGATAAATATAATACTTAATAAAATAAAAAATATTTAAAAATTAATTAAAAATTTAATAAACTACTAATATTTAATAAAAGAATATTAAGATTAGCAAAAATCTAGAAACTAAGGCTTAAATTATAAAAAAATTAATTTATTAATAAATTAGCAATAATAGTAAATTAGCAATATTATTTATCCTTAATTATAAAATAATTAAGCTTAGCAAAATTATTAATAAATATAGGATTTTTTTATCTAATTTATCTATTACTAAAATATTATAATCTAATATCTTTAAACTATTTTTTTAAGAATTTTTGTTATTTTTGCAAATAAAGAATTTTAATAAAAAAAATTAATTACTCTTTAATAATAATAAACTTAGTATTTATTTTTTTTTAAACTTTTTAAAACTTAATCTATTTTTTATTATTGTAAAATTACTTTTTATATTTTTAAATTAATAAGTATAATTAGTAAAATATTTAAATATTTAAGAAATATAATAAGAATATAAACAAGTATTTTATTTATATTTGTATTTTCAAGGATAAAAACCTTGAAAAAGAAGAATAATATTATAAATTAATAAAAGAAAGCTTTGCAATAAATATAAAAATAAGCTAAAATAAACTAGATTAAATAATTAAAGTAATTAAAATAATCAAAGAAATTAGGAAAATTAATATACTTAAATAGATTATATAATATATATTATTATATATATTATTAGAATAATAGGAAAATAATATATAAAGAGAAGTGCAATAATTAGATATATTATTAAGTATATTATTAAAATAGTATATAGAATAATAAGAAAAATTAAATATATAAAGATACTTATTTATACTCTATAAATATATTTAGTTCCTTATATTTAATCTATACTTTATTTATTTATTATTTACTATAGGTAATTTTCGGTTTAACTAAATTTAACCTTAAATATTTCGCTTAATAATTAATATTATATAATATATTAATTATAAGGCATATTTTTCCATTAAAGTACTCCTATATAGTATAAAACATATATTATATATAAAACTCTATATAAAATTATATTAATATTAATATACTAAGGCTCTTTTGAATTATATAATATTTTAATATATTATATATTAGGTATATTTTTGCCTTATTTAGGAATTCCTTAATAATTAATTTTAAATATATTTTAATCCTATTATATTATTTTAGATACTTTTTATAATTCTAATTATTCTTATTATTCTTATTTCAATATTAAAATTAAAAGGAATAGCTTAATAAAAATAAGATATTATAACAAAGAAGTATTTACTAAAATTTTTAAGAAGTCTTTAAAGGAAGTAACTTAGTATTACTTAATAATTTGTGTAAGCAAAATACAAGATAACTAAATACAATAAGTATAAATTAATTAAATTAAATATAATTTGTAAATAATAAAATATAGATTTAATAATATAGATTATTAAAATAAAAATAGAGTTTTTATATTTATAATAATTAAAATTATTAGAATATAGAAATTATAGAAATATTGTTTTAAGTATTTTATTAATATAAAATACCTTTAGAAATTAAAAATAATAGTAAAGTAATTTAAAGTTTAATAAATTAAATATATTATTTAAGGAAAATAATGTATTTTTCCTATAAAGTTTAAAAACAAATAGTTATTGTAATAGAGTTATTTATAAGAAATATTATAAATTTATAATATAATTAGAATTATATTTTGTATAATAAAATTAAGTTTTTTAATCTAATTTATATAGAATTAATAAAATTATAAATTATTTGAATTGTAATTTATTATTAGCTTAAATAAATATTTAATAAAAAGAATAATAATTTAAATATAGTATAATTTAGATTAAATTTTTAGGATTGTTTATTATAATACTTATAGTATATTTTTAAAAATAATATAGAAATTAATATAGTTAATATATAAATTTACTATTGTTATAGGGAACCTATAATATATTTAGTCTAGAGTTACAGATAGTCTACTCCCTTAGCCATATCATGTATCTAGACTGATACTTCTCTATTCATCATAATATATCAATATATAATAGTTTAGTTTAGTTTATATAGAATGCAATTATTTTATAGATTTTCTTATCTTCTTGCTTAGTTATGTTCTGTAGCTCGAGGTCTAGCGAGCATCTCACTCTATCCTGCTTATCAGTGCCTTTCCCATGTCACTATGTATTTTGAATTCCTTAAAGTATACTTATTTAAACCTTATATTGAAAAATAGTAGATTAAGTATTTGTAAATAAAAATATTAGATAAAATATATTTAGAATTGAATTAATATATGAAAAAACCTAATACTTATATTAAATTTATAATATACTTTAAATTAATAAAGGATAATTTTTTAATTTGAAAAAAAGGTTTTAAAAGTTAAGTATTATATTAAGTTAATAAAATAATTTAAAAGGAATAATTAATAAGTATTATTTAAAAATATATATATATATATTTAGATTATATTTATAGTAAAAGAGATTTTTTATATTATATTCTGAAAATGCAAGATTAGAGTACAAATTAAATATAAAAAATAAAGAAGCTTATTTAATAAAATTTGAAAAATATATATTGTTAAGAATTAGGGAAATTATTAAATTATTTATAAAAGATTATAAAGAAAGCTATTTAATTAAATTTTGAAAATATTTGTGTATAAATATATATTGTTATAGGAAACCTATAATATATTTAGTCTAAACTCTAGAGTTACAAATAGTCTACTCAATTATATTATGTATCTAGATTAATATTCCTTTATTCTTTATTATATAATATATAATACAGTTCAGTTAATTTATATAAAATATAATTATTTTATAAGTTTTTTTTATTTTCTTGCTTAATTATATTTTATAACTCAAGGTTTAGCTAATATTTTGCTTTATCCTATTTATTAATACCTTTTTTATATTAAATAGTGATTGATGCAGGGAATTGCTATTATATATAGAATATAAATATTGAGAAATTATATTAAAAATAAGAGTTTAAAAATAAAGGAATTAAATTAATCCTAAATTTTAGCATAAAAAAAAATAAAGAGATTATTAAAGTTTCTATATAAGATATATAGAGAAATTAATCTAGCAAATTATACTAAATATAAATTATAAGGAATTTTTTTATACTATTTTTAAAAAGGAATAATGCCTATAGGAAAATTATTATAAAATAATAGATTTTCTTATTATTAATCTAATATTATATTTTATTAAAAATAATTAAGTTTGCTTATTATTAATAGGAGGTAATTTATAAATAATAAAAAAAATTAATTAAGAAAAATATTTTTTGTAAAAGATTATTATTGTTACTACCCCAGGATCCTTCCTAGCTATCCTATCATACTATTGTTAGGGAAAGCTCAAGTAGAACTCTTACCTAGTTCCTCCTTGATAACCTAAACCCTCTTAGGTCTTGTCCTTAGGCAGTCGATGCAGCCTGCTTACCACAGTTCGTCAGATAAGGCTTCGTAGGTGGTATAGCTCGTAGTATATTCCAATTACTTCTACTCTTGCCATGAATAGTATATATATTAGTCTATTATAGTAAATAATTCCATTTTCTTCTATAATTCTATTGCTTTTTTCCTTGAGTAATTTAAGATTTTTATCTTTTACAGTTTCTTATTAAATAAATTCTATTAATTTATTATTCTAGCTTTTAATATTTATAATTGCTACTAGTCTTACTATCTAGTAATTATATATAATTATTCCATTTTTCTATTTTTTTAATAGTACTAATTCTAGCTCTTAAATTCCTTTTTTATAATCTAGCCTTCTACTAAGTATATCTATTTGCTTATTCTATTTTCTATTATAATATTTAATTATAAAATTATAATTAGCTAATACTTCTACCTATCTTACTTATCTTTATATTAATATTTTAATTATTATAAAATAAGTAAGGTTTTTATAATCTATAATTACTTTAATTATATGCTTTGCTCCTTTAAAATATATCCTTTATTATTAGAATACTATTACTATAGCTAGTAATTCCTTATTATAGATTTTATAATTAAATTCTACTAATATTATCTTTCTTAAATAATATGCTACTAAGTATAGCTTTCCATTATTATCTAATTATAACATAACTACTCCTATTGCATAATCTAATGCATTAGTTTTAATAATTATTTTTTTTCTAGGTTATGCTATCTAAGTACTAGTACTATTATAAGTCTTATTTTAATTTCCTTAAATACTTTCTATTGTATTTTAATCTATTAGTATTCTTTTTCTTTCTTTAATAAATTAAATAATAGTCTCATAATATCTATATATTATTTAATATATTATCTATAATAATTTACTATCCTAATAAATACTTATAGTTCTTATAGATTCTCTAATATTAGCTAATCCTTAATTATCTAAATCTTTTATTAGTTTATCTATATCCCTTCTTAGGTAATCTAGTATCCTAAAAAATCTATTTCTTAGATATAAAATTTATATTTCTTTAGCTTTAGTTATAGCTTTATAATTTATAATTTCTATAATACTATCTTAATATACTTAATATAATCTTCAAAGCTTTTGGAGAATACTAAGATATTATTTAAATAAGTAATAATAAAGTCAAATAGGTGCTTGCCTAGTACTAAATAAATTTTTAAAATATTGCTAGTATATTCATTAATCTAAAAAGCATAACCTTATACTTATAATATCTAAATTTTATTTTAAATACTATCTTCTATTCTTCTCTTAATTTAATTTATAGTCTATTATATGCATCTATAATATTAAATTTCATAAATTATTTTGCTCCTTATACTATATCCTATATTTTAATAATTAATAATAATAAGTATCTATCTTTAATTATAATTATATTTAACTATTTATAGTTTATATATAGTTATAAACTTCTATCTTTTTTTAATATAAATAGGATTAAATATCTTACTAATAATATTAATAGTTATATATAATCTTTTTTTAGGTTTTCTTTAATATATTTTTTAAGTACTTTTAATTCTCTTTCCAATAACTAGTAAATTAGTTTATATATTAGTTCCTTCCCTTTCTCTAAAGGTATCTTATGATTAAAAGATCTATATTTTAGCAATTCCTTATTAATATTAAGATTAAAAAGATCTTAGAATTATTTATATTCTTTTAATATTTTAAATTCTATTACTTTTAATATTTTCCCTATTCTTACTATAGTATTACATAATGCCTAACTATGCTATTTCTTATTAATTTATATATCTTATTATATAATCTTATTTATTAACTTACCTTCTATAAATTCCTTAAGATCTTTTTATCCCTTTAATCTAAGGCTATTAATTATTCCCTTTAACTTAATCCCTTTTATAGCTAATTCTACCTTACTTACCTAACTTTTAGAGGCCTAGGAGTAGTCTTATTTTAGCCTTATTTTATATATATATTTTATAAATTATATTTTATTATATATTTAATTAATCTCTAGATTATATTATCTTAATTATAGTACTTTAAGTATTATTTTATATTTTCTAACTTTAATTATATTAAAGTTAAATAACTCTAAGTAATTCTATATTAATATTAGTATTAGTCCTATCTCTATAGTCAAAAATTATTTAAGATCTTTTTTATTAAATCCTAAAATTAGTACTAGTTATTTCTTTATTTTTCTTAATATTTATAATTTTTTTATATATTTTAGATTTATAAAATTTCTTATAGCTCCTAAATTAATAAGTATTTTAATTAATTAGCTTATAATCTTAGCTTATAATCTAATATATTGTCCTCTAGCTATAGCTATTATCTAATATCATTATTCTTATTATTATCTTCTAATTTAATTTTCTTATAAAAAATATTTATTATTAATCTTTATACTATAATATATTATATAGTAATCTTTATAATATACTATCTAATATATATTCTTATATTATAGGTATCCCTAATACCTTATACATATATATCCTAACTTATTATAATAGGCTAATATTTCTTTCTATAAGGAATTTCCTTAATTTTTAATATATTAAGCCTTATATTTATAATTATATTTATTTAAGTCTAGCAAAGTAAGATCTATTATTTATATTTTAGTCTTAATTACCTTATAGCTTAGTTTTCTATTAATTCTAAATAATTATATCTTGCCTTTTAGCTTTTTAGGTAATTTTTAGGCTTTATATTATTTTTTTAGTTTAATTAACTCTTTTTATAAAACTACCTTAATTACCTTTTTAATTTTATTATCTAATAGTATTATTTATTATTTTATAAATTATTTCACTATCTTAAGTATCCCCTAGGTTCTTTATAATTATTTATTAATTTCATCCTATATTTTATATACTATTTCTAGCAATTTAAATATTTATTTAGCTTATTTAGTCCTTAAAGGAGCTATATTTTTATCTTTATTATCCTAAGTTATTCTTTTATATTATATTTATCTTTAACTTTTTAAAATTTTATTATAGTTACTTTCTAATATCTTTTTATTTATTATTTTTAATTCTTATCTTAGTTTCTTTAGTTATCTATAATCTTTTATATAATATCCTTTTTTATTATAATTATAATACTTAAACTTTTTTTATTTTTAATTCTAATTAATTCTATTATTTTATTTTAATACTATAGCATCTAGCTCTATTGGCCTTAGTCTATAAGGATCCCTATCCCTAATTAGTTATTTCTTATTTAATTTATATCAATCTAATCCATAATACCCTATGAATCTTTATTATTTTATATATTTTCTAGCTTGCTTTTATTCAAATATCCTATTATTAATCCTTATTAATAATTTAATAAAGTTATTAATATCTTCTAATCTATTAACTTATATAAGTTTATCCTAAACTTCTTTTTTAAGTCTTTACTTATAGACTACTATCTATACTAATAATCCTTATCCTAAATAGGATATAATCTATTAAAACTATATTATATATTCTATTATTAATCTAACTTAATATAGGTATCTAAGCCTTTATTCTATAATCTTAATTTTATTAATAATACTAAATACTTTATTTAATTTAGCCTAGAAGCTTATATAGCTTCTATAAATTTATTTAGTAAATTTATTTTAATTATCTTCCTTATTTGAGTTCTTATTAATTACTATTAGGTTAATCTAATCAAATACTAGTCCTTATATATAAGATATTACTAAAAGTATTTTATTATTATTAGTAGTAATATTTATTATTTAAAAATATAAGTTTAGCTAAGTAATAAAAGCTTATAACTTATCTTATTTACTATAATAATTTTTAGATTTTAATAATTTAATTCTTTGTTAAGGTTCTTTTTCTATAGCTTATATAGTTATAATTATTTCTTATAATTACTTAATTATCTTTATAAATTCTTAAATAATTAGGGTTTAGTTTATATTATTAGTTATCATAGTCTATCTTGCAAATATTATTTAATTATTATTTAATATTATTAGGTTTAGATACTTAAGCCTTTAATAATAAGGTTAAGGGTATTTAATATATTATTATCCTAGGATTCTTTCTAGCTATCCTATTATACTATTATTAGGAAAAGCTTAAATAAAATTCTTATTTAATTTCTCCTTAATAATTTAAATCCTCTTAGGTCTTATTTTTAGGTAATTAATATAGCCTACTTACTATAGTTTATTAAATAAGGTTTTATAGATAGTATAGTTTAATAAATCTAATAAAATAATTAAATAATAATAATTAAATAATAATAATTAAATTAGAAATAAAGCCTAGTTAGATTATAATTTTTTTAGTATTATTCTTATTAACCTATAATAGATAGGAGATAAAATAAGTATATTAAATATAAAAAGCTAAATATATCTTATTAAATATAAATAAATATCCTTATATATCTAGTCCTCCCTATTATTTAATATATTATTTTCTTATATATCCTATGATATATTTAATTACTATAGCTTTCCTTATATACTATTCTTTTATTATCTTAATAGTATATTTATTAATATATATTATATATTCTCCTTTAGAGTCCTAATACCCTTATAATATTTTTTTTTTTTTTTTT
>JAPVCB010000003.1:0-10150 GCA_029606185.1 Paecilomyces formosus
ATATATATATATATATATTTTTAATACTGTAATATTTAAGTACCCGAAGAACGATTCGAACGTTCACGACTTGCGTCACTTAATCTTAAGTTAAGACTGTCTACCAATTCCAGCACTCGGATTAAAAAAAAATTTTTTTACTAAGACTAAAATGACTCGAACATTTATTCAAACTATCATGAGCAGTTCGCTTTACCTATTAAGCTATAGCCTTGATAATTTTTGCGGACTTAGGATTTGCACCTAAATATTTTGGTCATGAGCCACCTATGTTACTATTACATCAATCCGCATTTTTTGAAAATATGTAAGAAATAGGTGATTCGAACACCTGACCTTTCGCGTGTAAAGCGACAGCTCTACCGCTGAGCTAATCTCTTTCAACCCAAGGGAGATTTGAACTCCCGCACTAACAGTGAAAATGTTATGTCTTAACCAAACTTGACCATTGGGTCTTTATAGCCCAGTGCAAGTATCGCACTTACTTCTACCGATTACAAAACGGTTGCATTACTTTTATGCTAACCAGGCTAAAATTAACGATATGTGAAATATTTAGTATATTAATAATTAGTACTTTATGTCTAAACAACTAAAGCCTATTTATTATCATAAGTAAACTTATGATAATTATATCTCGTAGTGTTCTACTACGTTTAAAAGTATCTTAAAGTAAGCTTCGCGCTTAAATGCTTTCAGCACTTATCTTTAATTGACGTAGCCTTCCTGCCATGCATATGTGGAAATTTACTCTAGTATAAGTAAATCATATATAAATAATTATATATAACATAAACAACAGGTAAACCATAGGTCAACATACCCAACTCCTTTCGTACGAAGGGGCTATCTTTATTTTACTTTAATTCCCTCTAGAAGATAGAAACCATACTGTCTCACGACGTATTAAACCCAGCTCGTGTAGCTCTTTAATCGACGAACAGTCGAACCCTTCATGATTTTTGCATTCATGTGGATGAGCTAAGCCGACATCGAGGTGCCAAACCGCGCACTCAATTTGTACTCTCTTGCGCAAATTAGCCTGTTCAATCTGTTAATACAAAAGTAATTTTACCTTTATATTTCCATTTTTTTCAAAATGGTTCAGACTATTTCATCATCTTTATTAACTATTCATAGGGAGGGATATATGAAAACTTATATTAGTTAAGTACCACTTACTCAACCTTTTATACCAAAAGATCCAATACGAGATTTAGAATTTAATTTAGTATATTGTAAATTAGGCTTGAAGTTTCCTCTTAATACAACAGAAGGATAACCTTTAATAGAAGAATAAGCATTTTCTAAGTTACCTTTGTATCTAACTTTGTATTGAGATCTAGAAGCAGTATAACGTTTAGTTAATCTTCCTGCAGCTTCTAATCTAACACCTGATACTCTTTTAAATTTAATATGACTTAATACAACTTTTTTTAAGTAACTTGAGTTAACTTTATTTTGTAGCATTAATTTATATAATAAATTATTAGTAGTATCTAAATTATTTACAGTAAATAAATTATCTAAATCAAAGAAGTATCTTGATCTTTCGTTTAATTTAATATTTTTAATTTTTGCTTTTCTAACACAAGCTTTTAAATATCTTAATAATTTTCTTTTTTTTCTTAATTTTAAAACTAAAGGTTGTGTATAAATATCACTATTAAAGTAGAAATATTTTAAATTTATTATATTAAATTCTACAATTTTTTTTATATAATTTTTTTTACTAAGTTAATTAAACCTTGTAGATAAGAATTATCAAATTTAGATTTATTTATATAAAGTAATTGTTTATAATACATATAGTATTTTAATCTTCTAAGAGATTTTTTTATAAAATTTTTATAATATAAATCTTGAACTGAATATAATTTTGATTTATAATTAGGTAATACTTTTAATAATACCTTATTTTTTTCTTCTTGTTGTTTTAATATATTCAATCCTATATTTTTAATTAAAAATAATTTTTTTAAAAATCTAGCTTTATTAAACAATCTTATATATCTCTTTCTTATCTTTAGTAAATAATTATATCTTTGTCTATTAAATATATATAATGTAATACTTACTTTATCGTTTGTATGTTTAAATTCACCATCACTAACAAATATTTTATTAGTAGATAGTTTTCTTAATCTACGACGCAATCTTTCCTTTCTAAGTTTAGATTCTAATTTTAAATTATAAGAATTAAAATAACCTTTTATTAATTTATTTACAAATTTACTTGCTACAGGGATTAAACTTAAAGCATTTTTGTTATAAACATATATACTATTTTTTCAATCTCTTATAGCAGGAACAAAATCTTTGTTCCGTATAGTAATATTTTCTCCATTTAATGAATTTTTTTTCAATTTATTATTTAATTTTGATTTTATAATATTTAGCATGTATATTTATATATATATATGTATAATATAATAATAATTTATTATTATATTAATAATAAGCTTAACTTTATTAGTTAAGTCTATTTCATTATTATTATATAACAATAATAATAATAATTATACGGATAATATATCTAATACATTCATAGTTAATAAAGATGTTGGGCGTAGATAAAAGGATTATTGTTAGCATAACTCACCTTTTAGTCGTTGAACGTCCTTATTTTATAAAAAAGCTAAAATAAGTTTCGCTTCAAATTAACTTAAAATTTTAAGTTATTTTTGAAATTTACCCAATATATTACCAATATTTTATAATATTGGAGGACTTACAGTTCTAAATCCCTAGCGTAACTTTTTCTATAATCCAAGACCTTTCCTTAATGCATCTTGTGATCATATGCCCCGCTTACGCGACTGATAGACTTGTAGGTCAGACAGTAAAGCAAGATTAAGCCATTAAACTTTTCAAGTATAGATAATTATCATATTAATAAAGGTATATAAATACAATATTAATATGAAAAAAAACTTTTAAAATCTTAAAGTTTTAAATACATCTATTCACCATATAGTTAAAATCTTACTTAAAATAAAAAACATATTGAATTTAATCTAACAATAACTGTATAATTAATAATATATAATTAATAACAAACTAAAATTTTTGTAAATTATAGTTTACAAGTTTACAATATGAACTTTGGATATACCCAGGTACTTTTTGTGGGATCTGTGCCCCGCATAAACTGCCTCCCAATCCTCAAGAGCATATAATAGGAACAAATAAAGGTGTTTCATTGTTATCTTTCAATTACCTTATACACTCGCAATTATCCTAAATTTCCACTCTTGTAATTAGTAACAGTAAAGCTGCATAGGGTCTTCTCGTCTATCTAGAGGTAAACAGTATCTGCACTGCTATTCCAATTTCACTGAGACAATCATCGAGACAGCTGTTGTATCGTTAAGTCATTCATGCAAGACCGCATTTAACGGCCAGGGTATTCCGCTACCTTAGGACCCTCATAGGTAAGGCCGCCATTAATCGGGGTATCCTTCAAAACCTTAGTTAAAAACTAAGATAAATCCGTTACCCAGCCGACATTGGGCAGACATCACACTCAATACTTTGATATTTAATCTTTGCAGAGTGCTGTGTTTTAATTAAACAGTCGTACAACATTATTCCATGCTTCCTCTTTTCACTAGTTTAATAAAATCTTGGTTAAAAACCAAGTTAAACTAATGAAAATGGCTCTCCTTATCCCGAAGTTACGGTAGTCAATTTGCCGAGTTCCTTAATGATTGTTCACTCAAACGCCTTTGTATACTCTACTTGCTTACTTGCGATAGTATTTAGGTACGGTATATATCAATTATATTTTAAGTAAAAAATTTTCCAGAACCTTTACTACTAATAAAGGTTTTGTTCTTTACTTAAATAATTGTATAAAAATATCATCAAAATTACCTTTTGATTAATAATTTAGATACCGAAAATTAAATAAAATACCATAAGCTTAAGGCGAGGATATTCCTTTTTCGTTACTCATGTCAGCATTCTCTCTTGGATTATATCGATGAATAATTTTCATAATAAAGACATATTAAAAAAAAATAATATATCTATATATTTAAATAAAATTCTATACACTTACTTTGTATAAAACTTTACATAAATATCCTTAAAACAAAAAATTTGTTTTAAATATTAGTTACTAATTATTCATACTTATTAATTCTTAAAAAGAAAAAATAATGAATATATATCCAATGTTCCGCTACCCCACATATACAACCATTCATGATAATTATACATATGTGTACAAGGTTTCGGTATATTGTTTAGATCCGTTAAATTTTCGGTATTTTTTTCTAAAAATTAATCAGTGCTCTGTTACGAGATCTTCAAAAAATGGCCGCTTCTAAGCCTATTTCCTGATTGTATTAAAAAAAAACATCCTTAATTTCACTCAACAATAATTTTGGAACCTTAAACTCTTGTTCTGGGCTGTTTCCCTTTAGACATACAACCTTATCGTACTATGTCCGATTATTCAACATTCATCTTTGCCATTCCGAGTGCAAATACTCTCCGGTAAAATCACTACAATCCCCCGATGTTTACAAAATCTTCCATGAAGATATTGTCCGAGATCACAGTTCTGTACCTGCTAAGATGTTAATTAAATTACCTACTCATATAGGTTTCGCGGAAAACCAGCTATACTAGTCAGTTTTGTCTTTCACTAACTTACCACAGTTCTTCGGATATCTATACAACGATAACCCGTTCGGGCTTTTATAACCCTGACCATGGTAAGATCACTAGCCTTCGGGTCTAATCCTAGATACTTACTCATTTTTTCATAATTGGTTTATCTAAGCTAGATTTTATATAATCATCGCTTGCATCTAAAATTAACTTGCTGACCCATTATGCAAAAGGTACGCTCTTATTATTTATTTAAACTTTACTCGAGCTGCTTATAAAACTACTATTTCAAATTTTACCTCACGGTACTATTCACTATCGCTTATATATCATATTTAGCCTTAGAGGAAGGTTCCCCTTTATTCAAACAGATTTAATCCGTTTTACTTTAAATCCATCAAAATTCCTTTAATTTAGTCGAAACTAATTTAAATTCATAGTGACGAATATTAGACTAATATTCTTTAGATGACACTAAAGAATAATCTCGTTTGATTTCTTTTCCTAAAGTTACTAAGATATTTCAATTCACTTTGTTTATTATAGGATTTATCTTAGAAATTAGATTTACTAGATATTTCTTTAATATATAGCTAATTATCCATAATAGTTTCTTTATATACTTGCCTTGATTTCTCAAGAAATATATCTTTCATATTACTTATAATGCAGTATATCTTAGATACCTATACATTATATTTCAGGTTATTATGATTCGAACATAACAATTCCTCAACCCAAATGAGACGCCTAACCAACCTGGCTCTAACCTGTATTAAATTATGTTTATCAGAGAGTATAGGATTCGAACCTATGTTTGGGTAAGCCAAAAACTAGTCTCAAGCTAGCCACAATCAACCACTCTGTCAACTCTCTTGTAATAAATTATATTATGTATAATATAATTTAAAAACTTTATATTAAAATATTTATATTATATTATAATATGATTCTTCAATGAATCGAACATTGAACATATCCTTATCAAGAACACGCTTTACCTATTAAGCTAAAGAACCTATAAAGGTTAAATAACAAGAGCACCCAGATTCGAACTAGGAAATATAAGGTTGAAGCTTATGGTTTTACCTTTAAACTATGCTCTTCGGAAAAAAAGAGATTCGAACTCTTAGATACTAACGTATAACGTTTAGCAAACGTCTCGCCCTACCTATGGCAACCTTTCCTTTACTCCTTTTTTACGGGTTAGACCGGTCTCGATCCGGCATCTACTCGCGTGACAAGCGGGTCCTCTACCAATTAAGTTACTAACCCTTTTAGTAATATATGGCTAGTCGAATTCGAATCGACACACTTCGTTTGGAAGACGAACAGTCTACCATTAACTTATAGCCATTTTTATTATTTTTACTGTATATAATTTATCACTTCAAAATTTTTAGATTAAAACAAATTGTTTATCTTAAGACTTATAGGATTCGAACCTATATTATAATGATTAAAAGTCACATGTTTTACCTTTAAACTAAAGTCTCTTATAAGTATATATTAATAATATTTAATACTTATTTCAATACTTATAATTTTTTATAAATTAAACAACACCTGTAATAGACAAAATGTCTTGGGCTAGGTTTGCTTTATCCTCAAAACTAAAATTAAACATGTCGCTTTCTCTTACAAAAGACACATTGTTGTTAATCAAAATAGCCTCCTTTTCCTGTGCATGACTATAGTGCAGCTTACTGTTCCTAAAACAAGTACGCATACGGGTTAAACCCCTTACGATTAAACGGGCTTGATCGGGCGTACAAGTACCTCCACTTACAGAAATTATATCACCATTAAAAATATCTGCTTTTGTTTCAACGATAATGGGTCCAACCTCTGTAAGCTCTTTAATAGAGATATGCAAACATTCATAAGCCCTAATTAAATGGGTCTTATAGGATGCAAATTCCTCCTTTAAGGAAAAAGAAGCATTACCGTCTATATAAGCATTTTCTATTATATGCGGCACGATCAGATCTAAGAAAGGAATTTCCATTTTTAAGTGTTTATATATAAATTTTCAATATATTAAATAGGGAACCTATATTATTAAAAATAATTTAATCATTTATATATATATTTTAAAAACAAAATTATTAATTTGGTTTATTATGGTAAGTGATTAATTTGATTAATATCCTCAATAATATACAGATATATATAAGAATAATCAAACAACATCAACAAAGTGTCAATATAAAATACCAGATTCTAATCCTACGTGATGATGATCTGTAAAGTGATATGCTAATAAACGTCATAAACCTACAGCTAAGAAGGCAGTACCGATAATAACGTGAATTCCGTGGAATCCTGTACCAAAGTAGAAACAAGATCCATATACACCATCTGATATAGTAAATGAAGAAACTGTATATTCTACACCTTGGAAGAATGTAAATATTCCAGCTAATAATATTGTAACTAAACTACCATATAATGCTCCTTTTCTATTACCTTGTATTAAAGAATGATGAGCATAAGTAACTGTTACTCCAGATGAAAGTAAAATTATTGTATTTAATAATGGTAATTCAAAAGGATTAACACCTTGTATACCCATAGGAGGTCATTGTGCTCCTAATTCTACACTAGGTGAAATAGAACTGTGGAAAAATGCTCAAAAAATAGCTAAGAAAAAGAAAACTTCAGATATTATAAATAATCCTACACCTATATTTAATCCTCTTTGTACTGCAGATGTATGATTTCCTAAATATGTACCTTCTGAAATTATATCTCTAAATCATAGACCCATAGTATATGCTACATTAACTACACTAAGAACTACTAAATATTGAAATAGTTGGAATCCATGGAAAAATAAAACAGTAGAAGTTGTAAGAATAAATAAAGAAACACTAGCATATAAAGGTCAAGGTGAAGGTGATACTAAATGAAATGGATGATTTTGGAAATTTGGTTTACTTTTATATATCACACATTAAAAAAGTGGAATAAGTTTTCAATGATAAAAACTGTTAATACTCTCCAAACTGCTTATTTATTTTTGTTTTATAGTTATAACTATAGCACCTACCATTGCTAATAATAAAATAACAGATGTTATTATTAATCATATAGAATAGCTAGTATACATTATATTACCTATACCAGTAATATGAGTAACATCCATTAATGAATTATCCCATGTTTTACTACTAGCATAAGATATTTCTTGTTGTAAATCTGTAATATTTAAATCTTCAATATTAAAGTTTTCGCTACTTACGTTACTATTATAAAATTCAAAAAATGTATTTGATAATTTAGTGATAATACTACGATCTATTAAATTAGAAGGTAAAACTTGCCCAACTATATAATAGAATAATATTACTGTTAATATAGCTAAAGGTATATCATTATTAGTTTCACTTAATAGTTCAGATATTCTTATATTAATTAACATTAATATGAAAAGGAATAAAATAGATACAGCTCCCACATATACTAAAATATAAGATAAACCTAAAAAATTAAAACCAACTAAAATTAATAAACCAGAAATATTAACAAATAAACCTATTAAAAATAAAACTGATACTATGGGGTTTCTACTAATTATTGTAAAAATACCAAATAATATTGATATTAAATAGATAATATCAAGATATTCTACACTAAACCCGTTACTAACAAAATCTTTTATATAAAATATATTAAGCATGTAACTATTAAATAATATACTTATTCTTTCATAAAACTATACAATTAAACATAGAATATCAAGATTGCTAAAAAGGCTATATACACTAAAATATCTTAGGAAGAAAAGGAATCGAACCTTCGATGGCATAAAGCCATTGAGTTTACAGCTCAACCCGTAAACCAACAAACGGACCCTTCCTTAAATATATTTTATATATGTCTTTTTCTGGGTTTGAACCAGTTGGAATATATACCAAATTACCTCTGTTAAAGATAATATAAAATATATTTATATATTTTATATCTAATTTTTATTATTAAATGTTATTCATCCCGTGCAATTTCCATTACACGAACCATATTTCGACTTAACACCAATCAAAGTCATGCATACGAAAATTATACTTATATATTTATATACCCAATTGTATATATTAATATATAAATAAATCAAACTTATTGCACATACTCCTTTCAGCGCCTGACGAGTGGTTAGTACCTAGCTGAGATTAGATTCACCGTGACGATGGTGATTCACGATTACTAGTAATTCCTTATTCATGTAGTCGAGTTACAGACTACAATCCATATTATATCCAATTTTGGGGATTAGCTCCATTTCACAATATAGCATCCCTTTGTTAAGGCGTGTGTGGCACGTCTATAGCCCACAATATTTAGGCCATGATGACTTGTCTTAATCCCTTTTATCAGGTCCAATGTAGTGGCGAACCACTTTATGTAAACAAATAAAGTGAGGGTTTTCGTTAATTAGAGGAGTTAACCAAATCTCACGACATTAACTAAAGACAGCCGTGCAGCGCTTGTAATAATTTAATATTATTCAAATTGTGGTAAGGTTTTTCGCGGATTATCGAATTAAATAACATACTTCACTACTGGTTTCAGAAACGGTCTAATGATTTCAGTTTATATGTTGCCATATTACTCTTGAGGTGGAATGCTTACACTTTCATTTATAGACTAAATATATTATCTAGCCTATGACATTCATCATTTTCTGCTTGGACTACTAGGGTATCTAATCCTTATTGCTACCCAAGCCTTCGTCCCTCAACGTCAGTTTTTACATAGAAGGATGCCTTCGCCGTTACCAGTCCTTCTGGTATCAAAGCATTTTATCTCTACTCCAGAAATTCTTCCTTCTCTCATAAAACTCTAGTAAAAAAGTACTCATTTAGAGTTTAATTTACCGTCTAGGTACCCTTTAAACCTAATAAAGATGACTAACACTAGTCTTCTACGTATTACCGCGACTGCTGGCACGTAATTTGGTCAAGACTTATAAATAGGAAATTGTCATTATCATTATCCTATTTAGAATTTTATACGAATTAATCGTTATTGTATTATTACTAATACATTTTCATTCTTCCAAGTTACTGGTTCAGCCTTTAGGCCATTGACCAATATTCCTCACTGCTGTACTAATACGCATTGGGGTTTTTTCAGACCCAATGTGGTCGATCGACCTCTCAGTCACGACTACGGATATTAGCTAGAAAAAGACATTACCTTTTCTACTACTCACCGAGATAAAGAATAACATCTTAAAGCGGACCTTTTAATTTCCTTTCTATATATAAGGGATCTTTTCCCTTACTTTAAGGTAGCCAAATTATCTTTTACTCACCTGTACACCACTACTATTCAGTTTAAAAAACTAATTAGTCGTTCGATTAGCATGTGTCAAGTACTTGGACAGCGTTCAATCAGAGCCATCATCAAACTCAAAAGTTTTTATCTTGTATGTATAAACATACCTATATTGCATGTTATTTGCAAAATCTTGATGTAATAATCATATTTATATATGATATGTATATATACGTAACTTTTTTTTTTT
>JAPVCB010000031.1:0-182407 GCA_029606185.1 Paecilomyces formosus
CCCCCCAAGTACTGTACTTTGCGAAAGCGGCTGCCACTTCACGGTCAGCACTTCGACAGTTGAAAGCAATTCCATACAGTACTTCCTTGTTCTTTCAACTAAGAAATGAAAACAGAGAATTCTCTTCCCACTTCTGAAACTAATAACCTCGAAACACACCTAGACCTCTAAACGCAACGACACAACAAGATCTAATTGACGCATTGCCTGAGAAACAAAGCCCAAATAAATCCACCACGCCTCTCAAAGTCTACACAGTGACCACACTCGGCGCACCACGCAACCACATCGGCGTCTTTGTCGAAACCTCTCCATCCAGCGGCTCAGGCCAGTTCTTCAACGTCGAGGGCAACGTCCTCACTGGGATGGAGTACATATCCAAAACACACCCAAAACCAGAAGACATGCCGGAATTCGTTGAGAAGCACTTTATTGTGAAGTGGGCGATAATGATATAGGGAGCCTTGAGGATGTTTGTCGCAGTGTGGAAGTTCCTAGGGTGCAGCTGCGACTGAATGGGTCGCAGATCGATGAGACGAAGCCGCTGAGAAGGTGCACGGAGTGGACGAAAGAGGTCGTTGATTTACTGTTGAAGGAAGGGGTCGTTAAGCAGGGAGATTCGACTGTGCCCACAGCATGAATTGGCACGGCACATGAGGTGCAGCAGGCCATACCCAAGCGCATCCTCGACGGACGAGTCTACGGTGAAAATTGTAAGCAGTTCAAACCGCACATCAAGAACAGTCAGTGCAACAGAAGAATACTGATACATTGATTATGATTATAAATTTGGCAGGTAATACAGGTAGAGAATTCTAAATCTGCCGATGCAAAGCATCAAGCCGAATGTTTATTCTCGAGATGGAAACAATCGCCAGGCTCTGAGGGGCAGGCTCTGCAGCTTGAGAGCCGCAGGCTTGATGAATGACCAGAATGTCACAGCACCGATGATCACACACAGAATGTTAGTGATATAATATCCATCCCGAGCGACATGGCACGAACCACCTCCGTCAAGGCAACGGTGCTTTTCAGCTTCAAGGACGCAGGAAAAGGGAGTAGTAACGAGAGGGCCTTTCAGCTTATCGGCTGAAGGCGCAGTGCTAGGGGGGATGCAAGTAGCGCTCGTGAGCATGTCGACGAGCTTAAGGATAAAGAACTTGGGAAATGTGCCACCAAGGTTCGAGACGCTTTCGAAATCGTTAGCATAGGGTTCTTCAAAACGTTCACGACTCGGGTAACATACGTTGCAAGTAGTGTCATGTAAGTTCCTCCAATAATAGGATCAGCAATCCGCGCGTGGAACGCAGAGACCGCAACAAACATGACGGTGTTCATAAAGGTGGACAGGACGTGCTCTCCAACAACCGTAACCAGATACCAGAACGGAACATCAGGACCAGCCGGGTAGATCAATACGGTAAATTGCGCTGCAACTGCGGCGATGAGCCGGCCCACAAAGGCCCAGCACCATAGTCTCATAGGAGTGTACTCAGTGGACCATTTTCCAGCATAGTATCCCAATCCAATCTCGAAAGGGAAATCAATCAGAACCACGAGTGCCATGTTGTCCTGCCCGAAACCCTTCTCGAGCAACTTTAAACTAGTCACTGCATCATTCGCTTGGAAACCAATTTTAGCGATCAGGTGAATAACGATGATGCTTTGGATGTTCTTGAGCTTCAGAACACTCCACATGCTCTTGTAGACCTCGACGATGCCGTCACGATCTTTAGTCTTGTCTTCCTTCTTCAGAATTGCCAAACCAACTGTCACGATCAAGTATGTCCATCCCCAAAAAGTCAGATAAGAACCAAGGGACAGAAGGCCCCTGTCAAGCGGTTCAGTCCGGAACCACCTGTTCGCGAAATCCTTCGAATTGAAGGCCAAGAAGACAGTATACGACAGGAAATGGCCCGCTGTAAGTCCAACAGTCTGGGCAGTCGAGGCATAAGAAATGTTCGGTGGGGAAAGCAGGGTAATCGCCCAGCCGTCGACGGCAATGTCCTGGGTTGCGCACAGGAAGACCAGGAAGAACCACCACCACGTAAAACCCCAAACTCCAGCTCCACCGTTCGCTCCTGCAGCTGCCATCATATCTTCAATATGTCCTCCCAGGTAGATCATCGCCAGTCCGGAGATTGTCTGTATGGGCGTAATCCAGCTCTTTCTCCTGCCAAACTTTGGGCTCCAGACTGCATCCACGATCGGACTCCAAAACAATTTAAGGGAATATGGGTATGATGCTAACGAGAAGACACCAATCTGCCCATAAGACAGGTACGGCTTCAGCAAGAATGGCACTGATCCCGAAGCCAGACCCATTGGCACACCTTGCAAGAAGTATAATAGACATAATAGCATAAAATTCCTCCTGTCCTGCTCCGGGAGTGAGAAAAGACTGGTATTCGTCATGCCAGGAGTCTGCGGTGTCGGTGGAGGAGGTTCATCATCCAGGCTAAACCCGGGTCTCGACATCAGCCGCTCCCTCTGCGCTTCGGACGATGTTGGTTCAGCGGAGGCCTTCCTCCGCAGCTCAATATGTGAATTCATGCTGCCGTTCGCCTGGCCGTTCTGGCCCGTCGCGACCGTCAGCCTCGGTGAGGATCGAGTTTTGGTTAGGTTGCGCGTCTTACGCTTCATCGGTATTCGATTGGGATCTGAAGACTCGCCGAGGAGTGCTTCTTCGACGTCGTCGGTGCTATCGAGATCGTCCTCTTCGTCGGAGATTGAGAAACGAGAAGGGTCAATGAGTTCAGCGTCTCCTTCCGCGATATCTCTGTCGTAGTTCTGTCCGCCACTGCCCTTGCTTTCTAGCGCATCAAGCTCCACTGCGTCCTGCTCAATGCATTCCTCGCGAGTATCGTCACGATTATCGTGCTGTACAGGGGGTGCACGGAGAGGTCCAGACGCCACGGTGGAAGGGTGACTGCGAGAAGAGGTGGGAGGTAGATATTCAGAAGAAACGACAGGCATCCATATGGTAGATTTCCTTTTGAACCAGCTGGCCTCAAACTGGGAATGACGGGTCCTCGAGGCTTGGAATAATGGGGCCAGGGCTTAACCGCGAGGAATTACTGGACGGTCCCTGGAGACAAATAAGCATCCAACTAGCCAGGAATGACTAAGGAGGCGACAACACAGACTGACAAGAGATCTAGAAGCCTGCTAGCTTGCTGAACGCCGTGGATATCGACATGGAGCTCTGGTCATCAGGGAAGTTGCATTTCTCCAGGTTCTCCGCGTCAAACCATCCGGCGCGTGCGCAGTTGATTTCGCGTCAAATAAGGCAAGGTGGCCAGTTTGTGCTTACGTGATGCGCGTTCTGGAGCATCTGCAAGACAGATCGATCAGGATCATCAGAAACAATCGTCAAACAGGCCAGACTGCGATCTGATACTTTGTGGAAAATCGAAGATCTGTCTTTTTAAAAGCCATCGCAATAGTGAGATGGTATTGCCCGATGTTCACTGACATGGATGCGATGGTAAACACTTCCTATCTAACTATGTACTCTTGCTTTTCTAGTACCCAAGGGCCAACTTTTCTATCGTTATTTCTTACAGCACTGGCGTATTTAAAAGATTCATTAAACTATCCACACGGCACTTCATAGGCACCTCCAGCACTGTTCCGTATATACCAAACGTCTTTAATGCGAAGTTCTCGTATTTGATCCGACTCCTCGCCTTTTGACTTATTACAAGCCATCAAATTTAATCAGACTTGCACTCCACAAAGTCATCTCCACTGGCGCCAGTGTGAGTGATCAATCCCGCCAGCTGATTGTTGCCATTGAATACCACACGGTCAGCACCAGGGCTACCGCCACTGTAGACCTCGTACGAGCTCAGGATAGGGAATTCATAGTAGGGACCGTCGACGGGGAAGCTGAAGCCCTCGTAGTCGTTGTACTGATGGGGATACTTGTCGTCTCCCAGAGTCTGGCCGGACTGGTAGAGCTGATAACCCTTGTCCTGCGCAGCAGAGATGTCGCTGGACCAGTAGCAGGTGCTGCCGCAGGTGTCGACACAGGAGTCACGGCTCTCCAAGGAGGAGGGCAGGGCGATGACTGAAGGAAGAAGGAAAGCAGCAACGGAAAGGATCTAAAATATATGTTAGAACCGAGTACCCGTCATCTCGATTGGTGATGATTCCGTACCTGAGTGATCTGCATTTTGGCTGTTATTGCTGGCAAGGGGAGCCCTGTAGCGACTGATGGACCTGGTTAAAGGCTAGAAGTTGTGATTGTATTCCTGGCTCGATATCGACAACCAAGATCAAGAGGACAACAGCGATGAACAGGCTTTAAATAAATGCGCGCCAGGTACTCCTTGCAACCGATTCCCAACACTACATCCAAGCTCACATGGCTAATGAAATGTATCCTTCGACACGATGTTACCTTCGCTGGAGCAGCCACGCGAGATTGGACGTTGTAGTACAATACCATAAGATTCTAGATCATAACCCTACGCTGCAGGTGCTGGTTAGCAGATCATTAAAGATACAAGCTTTCCCGTATCCAGACCTAGTTTCCGTGCCATGTCTCCATTGTCTGTGGTTTGTTCCCCTGATCTGGCTGCTCACAGGGTAGTTTAAGATCCTTAGTGGAAAGGAGAAACAGTTTATCGCCCAATAGTATCAATGGAGATCATCACACGCTTCTTCTTCACATCTGCGACCAACGGAGTCCGGCTAGTTTCACCTGTTAATCTGACAGCTACTCTGCAGTCGACATCTCCTCTATTGACTATGACTTGGCGCGAGTCCAATTCGATTTCTGAGGGCGTGTCCTATTCCTGGTTTGCGATTGATCGAATAATAATGATCCGCTTGAGACTTCACCAGCACTCTGTAGCAGCAGCTTGTTCGATTTCCTCAGTAGCTCAGCTAGATCCAGAGCAGGTACAAAATCGAACTGCTTTGTATAGATTAGCCCATGCAGATCAGTTCCTAGAGAAGTCATTTCGGATGTGCCCGATAAGCCATGTTACAACGAGTCCGCAGATCGACAATCAGTACCACCAAATCTAATCCAATCATACCGTGTGCGTTCCAATTCAAAAGCCATCTGCGGCGGTGCCAGAGACCCCGCCAGTTATACATACATACATCGAAAATGATGCCTGCATACGTTTCAAATAAATGTATTCATGAAATATAAAGAGATCTGTTCCATATTTCCTGAACCTTTTTCTTTTTAATCCGCCCCCATACATGTATCGGCGAATATCGGGCTGACGGGAATGTGCAAAGACCAATCAGAAAGACAACTATTCCTGAGATCAGGCTAATTCCAGTTGTGCAGAAGGAGTCAGGAACAAGTCTGCATAAGTTTGAGAATCCATTTTTAGAGACAAAAAATAATAAGCACGATGATTTCTCGCGAGTTAACCACAACCTCGATCTCTAGCAGTTTGGAAATTTTTCTAGATAACGCAGCAGGCCCAAATTGTCTTTTCAAGTCATTCTCGCTGGACATGTCTTCCCGCTGGCGGTTGTCAGTCCAGTCTTTTTTAGAATCGCTCTCCCACTCTCACTACTCCAGATCAGTTCGCCCGGAGTTCCTGGCATCATCTTCATTTCGCTTCGTCAATCCACGCCATCATGTAATAGCGTCGGATATCGTCACTCAGATATGCCCAGAAGCCACAGTTACAGGACTGAGCGACGAGGAAGTGCTAGCATTATTCAGCCGTGGATTTTTTGGCGGCTTTGTCTTCGGTTTTGAGAGGTGTGCCCTCCGAATGGGGGGCTGGCATTTGCTGCCAGCGCGGTTTACGGGTGAGCAGCTTTCCTCTAGGAGACGATCTGCGCGCACTTATATCTGGAAGACTAGATAGAAAGCCAGCGACAGCGATGCTTTTAGATGCGGGAACACGCGGATTTATTCACTAAACAGCTATAGGTTTCCAAGGAGATCCAGACGCGGTTCAGATCTGGACTACGTCTGAGCTTCCTCAACATCACCTTCCACCTGTCGGTAGCACTGCTTTCGGGTCTTTTAAGGTCCTGAAAAAGCACATAGGAGACGCATCCTCAGATGGAAGTGCCAGCTATATCGATTATGGGTATGGCTCAGACGAGTTGGTGTTTGCGGGCTGCCACCGTTTCCAGATCACTCGATTGCCGCGCACGGAAAATAAGCCTCTAGTGCAGCTCGAGTTACAAGGCTTTTGTTGTAACCCTAAGAAAAACCAAGTGTCAGCGTTGGAGTACCTCAGGTGGTTTCATTATATGTACGCGAAGTCGTTGTTTGCAAATGGGGTACAGTCAGTGCTACTGCGGTAGCGTATTAATGTTTCTTTACTCGAGCCATACTCCGATCACAGTCTCACTTGGCGATTTAAGAGGTGAGATTAACATGCATGGCCGGCGTTTGGGTGTCACATACAGGGTATACATAAGAGTCAACATAATCTTGGACCTGTGGCTCTAATAAATGAGTGATTATTCGGGCTGTACATAGATGAAATAATATTCTCCAATCCTGTCAGTGAAATTTCAACGACTGTGCCCCGGACCAGGAAGACGATCAGACCCACGCGGGCTAGGTATTAACCGTGGATCTCGATCCAAGGCTGTTCTCAGCCAATAGCCTTTGTCATTACTGGGGTATCATGATCAATGTGTATGATATGAAGGGAGGATTGTTTATAATGCTTAAAGGTCGACAAATTGGTCATAGAGTGTTAGTATTATCTAAGTTGTCTACCGCACCTTGATGGTTTGCGCAATCGTGGAGATGCTTTTAACACCGTCAGTGACCTGCTGCGGTGATGCAAACTAAGTCGTAAAATATATGAGGGAGATTCCTCATGTCGAAAAGGCAGAGCTCCGTCCGTAACCTCCTTAACCTTTAAACCAAGCGCACGGTGCCAGTAGGTTGTCGAGCATGCTCAGGCTAGAAAGACTAGTGTCGGATATAGGTACTTATGCGTCGGGAGATCTTCGGAAGATTATGTCTCTAGATATTAGTTACTCCATTCTACGTACGTAGTAATTAACCGCGTACTCAGAGAGATTAATACTCATCTCCATGATTTATGGCCCCACAGGATGTCCGCTCGGCAAGTAAACACGGAACGCCGCGTGGAAGTTCTTTGAGATATCCCAGCAATAGCAAGTAAAACCCAATTACCCCACTGATCGCGAATCAGATGGCTAAGTTTTCAAGCTTGTATATCGGGGCAAATACGTATCTTCTCAACCCCTGACTGGGGTAACCTTCCCCACATTACAATGTGGTCTCCGTCTCCACTATAAGACTGCAATACAAGAACCCCCGGGTTCAGAATCAACTAAGAGGATACTCATCCGCAGTACCAAATTGCTAGTGACACTGCGTGAGCAACTCCTACTGCTCCTATGGCGATGAATTATATAGCTATGACAACCTGGTATTCTCTCTTGGTGCTAGCTGGAGTAGGGCAGACAGTTCTAGCGGCGCAGGATACGTTCCAATCGCAATGCCAGAACTTCCCTAGCAAGATTCATCTCCAAGACGTGACGGTCAATTTTGCGCAGTACATTCCGGCAGGGACCAACCTGTCAATCCCAGATTATCCTCCGTCATGTGGTTCACCATACCAAGCGGTTTCCGCGGATGTATGCCGAGTTGCTATGGCCGTAGCGACATCGAACAGCAGCCAGATCACTCTGGAAGCTTGGTTCCCTAGAGACTATAATAGCCGTTTCTTGAGCACAGGAAATGGCGGTATTTCAGGATGTAAACAGAAATCGAGAAGCGTATATGTCTAGCGTTCTAATTATGCATCGCAGGTATTCAATACTACGATATAGCTTATACTTCGGGCATGGGATTCGCTACTGTTGGTGCTAACAACGGTCACAACGGCACTTCTGGCAAACCATTCTTCCACCATCCAGAGGTCGTCGAAGATTTTGCGTATCGCTCTTTACACACAGGCGTGGTCGTTGGAAAAGAACTCACAAAGCTATTCTACGAACAAGGCTTCAACAAGTCTTATTATCTCGGCTGTTCAACTGGTGGTCGTCAGGGGTTTAAAGAAGTACAGCAGTTCCCCGAGGATTTTGACGGCGTGCTCGCTGGTGCACCGGCCTTCAGTTTCATCGGTTTGCTTGCCTGGAGTGCAAATTTTTACACGATTACTGGCAATGCCAATTCATCGACGTTTGTCACAGTCGCGCAGTGGACAGCGGTACACAACGAAATCCTTCGACAATGCGATGGTCTAGATGGTGCAAAGGACGGTATCCTAGAAGATCCTGAACTCTGTCAACCGATTATCGAGACTCTGATCTGCCAACCTGGAAGCAATCACACAACCTGTCTCACGGGGCAGCAGGCAGAGACTGTCCGCCAGATTCTATCCCCATTATACGGCGAGAACGGTCAGCTTCTCTACCCACGGATGCAGCCTGGTGCTGAAGAAGCCGATGCCTCCATAATGTATGCAGGCACGCCCTTCCCGTACAGCACCGATTGGTTCCGGTACGTGGTATATAATGACACAACCTGGGACCCGGCAACGTTCTCAGTCAAAGACGCCGCGGCGGCAATGGCACAGAACCCATTCAACATCCAAACCTGGGACGGCGACCTGTCGCGTTTCCGTGCATCTGGCGGCAAAGTGCTCACGTACCATGGTCTCGCAGACCAACTCATTAGCTCCGAGAACTCGAAGCGATACTACGGCCACGTCGCGAGGACTATGAATATGGGCCCGTCGCAGCTCGATGAGTTCTACCGCTTGTTCACTATCAGTGGCATGGGTCACTGTGGGGGTGGTTCAGGTGCATATCTCATTGGCAATACCCAAACCAACGAAGCAGGCACAGATCCTGAGGATAACGTCCTCACTGCGCTCGTACGTTGGGTTGAAGAGGGTGTCGCTCCCGAGACTGTACGGGGCACCTCTGCGACATCGCCCAAATATCATCGACGCCATTGTCGGTATCCCAGGCGAAATGTGTATGTTGGGCCGGGACCATATACGGACGAGAACGCATGGCGATGTGTATAGATGTATAGATTGGGCTATATCCTGTCCGTCTACTTCATAGTCAGTACATAGCTAGCCTCAATTGTATATAATCCATCAGATTATGCCCTCTGTGGATATATTATTTAAGAGTTCTTTTCATCCCTGATATCACGAGTATCCCTACTGCGTAAGCCCGCGTGAGGTACAAAATCATATGGCAGCCCCCAGAGCCTGAGGTTATGACAGTCAAAGATCAATATAAATAAATATATCATGTTACTTCTCAGCCACTCGAGTATCTTAGTGGATATTGCCATAGATCGTACATTAAGAATTCATAGCTTCACCCATGGTTGCCTTTCCTTGCGGACCGAAGAGTTTGCCCCACCCGTCAAAAGAATCCCCGCAGCGATAAAAAAAAAGTGAAATGATCACTCAGCAAAATCATTTTCGAGCGGTCTACGCGCTACTCAATACAGACAGACAGACAATACAGCCTGAAGAGAAAAGGCAAGGAAAAAAAGGGCAGTAGACAATGCCCGCATCGCCATCGAGCTCTACGCATTCCCCTACAGACGGCGATTCCGCCCCGCCATCTCCAACGACGACAATGACTTCTACGCAGTCCGACGCGGGCGCAGCGACGCAAGAGCATTTCACCCCTGATAACTCCCTGGATGATATTTTCGGCTCGTCACCTCCCAGGGAAAGTCATGGCGATAGCGCACGAGCGCAAAACGACGCCGCAGGATCAACAGCTGCTGAACCGTCCGATCTTCCCTCCCTTCGTCGTCAGCATGTTACTGCGGGGTATCGCGATGGCGTATCGGCTGCAAAGGGACAATTCGTTCAGGATGGCTTCGATTCCGGGTTTCCTGTGGGAGCGCAGTTTGGCATGAGGGTAGGAACTGTGTTGGGGATACTAGAAGGGGTGCTGCGAGGGTTAGAGACAGGCGCATCGTCGTCTGGACCTGTCAAGAAACCTGCACGCAGCAGTGCTGGGAAAGAAGTGTCTGGGGAATCTCAAGAAGAGAAAGAAGAACGAAAGAAGAAGATAGAGTGGATCAGGAGAATCTACTCGACTGCAGTCAGAGAACTCAGCGTGCAGGCTGTCTTCGGGGGACTCCACGCGGATGGAGAAGGAGATGAGAAGGAGAAGGAGAAGCCAGAGTCCCGACTTGCAAAGAAAGGTGACTCTGTTGTGTCGAAGTGGGAGAAAAGAGTTATGGTACCGAACTGGGAGGAAAGTCTCGAGTCTTTGGAAATGGAGGAAGAGGCCCACGACGAGCAGAGTTGAACGGAAGGTCAAGTTCCTGTCCGACAACTTTCCTCCATATTACACCGATTCTCTGAGTCACAAAGCGATGCCGAGTCAGTCGTCTGCGTCTGCGCCTGCGAAATCAGAAACCGCAGCAATTCGCGTCGATCAAAATCGCGGTGTTTACGCATCTCGATATTTCGCCGCAGTGAGAAATCTACACGGCTGGTTGAATGCAACGGGAGAAGACTTCTTCACCGTTCATCGGAAAATCTCCGACAGATGGTCTCGATTCGACACGACAATTATAACGTGCAGCTGCAGGCAAAATCAGAACCAGTTCGTTGTCTATCACATTCCTCGGGAGAAAAACTAGCTACAGACGACCCTGCATCAGTGAGCCTCAACGCCACGAGGGCCAGAGAAGAACGAAGATAGCAAGTGTTTTGCAGAATCACGATGGACTACAAGCCTGCGCGTCCGACGCCGCATCGTTCATGTATCTACCTGCACCTCTGCAGGAACTACTCTGTAATCTCCCACGGAGAGTGCCTGCAGAATGGTCCTAGGCACATCGGGGAGCCGGGAAATGGCCCCGTTTCCCGACCTCCGCACACGCTATACCCGCTCCACCAGAGAAAGAAATAACGAACAAGAGAAAAGCAAGGCAGACCTGCAGAGAGCTCCGCTGACTATCCAACGCCTCACTACAGGGAGTATTCTCCGTCTGGACTTAGCTGAGGTGACAGTTTCTGCAGAAAACAGAGAAAAGAGACCGCATCGAACGGTGAGCCTCGGCTCACGTTACGCCAAAAAAAAAAAAAAAAAAAAAGCCCCCACATCTTACATGGAATAATAAAAAGCAACAACGCACGGGATCACTTACTACCTGTCGTTTTCTTTTCTTCCACTTCGCCCACCGCTATTACAGTCCAGCCTGCAAAGAAGGGAAAAGGAAGAGAACTGCAGAACCCGAAACAGTGGCACTCGTTTCGGCCCGGAAGAGCCCTTCCGGCATAAACTGAATGCATGCGGGAGAAAAAGGAGAAAAGAAATTAGTTACACGCGACAGGTATTAGTAAGAAGTAACGAATAAGAAAAAGAAAGCAATGAATCTGCTTTGTTTACACCGTTATTTTATTTCTTCAACCTCGGTTCCAAGTTGCATTTCGCCCAAGCAATCAACCAACCTCTCTCCCTTGCTATCTCAGTCGTAGAACATGCGCAAGGACCACAACTACATATGGCGAACTTCTGCAGAGTGAGAATAGAACGACCCCCATTCATATTCGAAGTGTGGACGTATCGAATAAAATTGGTCCTTGGCAAGGAAAAAAATCGTTAATTGCTTTTTCTTGTAGCTTGTTTCTGGATCCGGTTCCAGAAAGTACTGTAGAGCAAATTATAGTTGGTCTAAAAAAGCAAATAACAGCTAAAGCGGAACGGACCGTGATTTGGAATTTGGAATATGGGAAATTAAATTATGCGACGCCGGATGCAAAAATATGGACCGTTTTGAGTAGTCAAGACTTCCTTTTTTCCTATTCCCCGGAGTCCAGTAATAAGCAAAGTGGATCATGGATAGACCTTGCATGGTGGCATATATAGTGCCTCTGAGTCCTCAATCGAGAAGGCAGCATAATGTAAACAAATAAGATCAAAACGGCCAGTATATGAAATCCTTAATTTGATTTGTATTTCTGATTTCGTTCGACACGGTACAGAGCCCTGTTCGGCTATCTTTAGATATGATAGCTCTCCAGATCCATCCTGTCGTTACGGTCCGCAGTGGGACCGCCAAATCACTGATTCTCCAGACTATGCCACACCTTCGCTTTTCTCTATCCATGTGTTCCACGTAGGAATTGAAAACAAGAAAATCACACTGGACTCCTGCGCCCTTCCGGAGAGGTTAAAATAAGAAATAAAACCCGAGTTAGAAAAGATTGTATCATCAGAGGTAATAATAGATTGAAAGCAGCAGATAAGAAAAGGAAAGTCAGCCGTTGACAAGATGTAGCTTCAATACCAGACAAGATAGGAAAGTGTATAACAAAAGATCGAGAGTATTTATGAATTAGAGACCGAAAGTTGGAAAATGGTCTTCTCAGCGTTGAATTCATCAAGAGATTCGTACGTGTCGTCATTTATAGCGCCGAGTCGAACGTACCATTACGGCTTCATGACTTATGGACGGACGGGCCATCCCATCTTTGCCATTAAAGTCGTCCGACTCGTCCTTCGTTCGTAGTCATTCGACTGGTGACATTATTCATTGCGCATAGAATAGCGGAAAAGAGTGATTAGAGAAAGAACTGATCATAAGGAGAGACGTTGAGGTAACCGTAAAGAGGGCGTGATAGTATGCAATCATTTGTAATAGTCGAGAGGTGTGGTTAAGGACAGTTATCGTCTGAATGCCTTTTCGTAGCAGTCCTCCTCGTGGACATGGTGGCAACTCAGAGCGCGGAATGAGCGGCAAAGACGCCTCAGCAGGCCGGGCCGACTCAAAGACAACGCAGCATTGAGATCAATAGTGGACTGGGATTCCAAACATTTGCCATAGAGAGCCTCATGTGTTGGGAAGTGATGGCGTTGGTCGCTTTCCGATTTGTGTGGGCGGTGGGAGTGCATGGCCGCTACAGTAGACATTTTCGCATTTGCTGTATTCTCGTGGCTATTGCCGCGGGAAGAAGCAGGGCGAGGCAGCGATGTAGTGGAGGGTGCGACAAGCCGAAGCGTATGTTCAACTGATCCGCGCACAGGCTCAGGTGTCCAGTTCTGGTTGGTAGCTGTTTTCATATCCGGGAACTGTTGATAAGTGGCAGTTGGCATTGGAGGGACTTCCTCCGAGGACCGCTCAGATTCATGGCCGCTATTCTCTTCGCCGTCAAGCTTGGTCGTCGACTTCGTTACTTTGAGTTGAACGCGACTTCGAACTTTCCGCAATGTATCAATAGGCCTTCGGCGCGACATCGACTTCGGTCCGATAGACTCGGAATCCGAATCTGATTCCCATACGGACTGTTCACAGCAGGCCTCCGAAGTGGACGTAGATGGTCGAGCTCTGGTGGAGTGTGCAGTCACTTGACGAGTGATCGGGGGCGAAGAGGCTACAGGGCTCGGGACAGGGCTGGGGCATTCGTTGGCTGGGATGAAGAGTGCTTGATCGTAAGGCGTTACATGTGGTTCCAATGTGACAGGATCGATCAAGCAAGGCGGAGATATAAGAGCAGGGTCTATCTGCGTTTTCAAACCAGGACTGTGGCACTTCTTGGACGCGTGCTGGCCATTAGAGTCCCTAGACAGGTTTGGTAGCGATGGTAGTGGTTTCGAGCGCAGCGAAGAGGCAGACGGCGCCCCTGGGTTAGTAAAATGCATGATTAGAGTGTCGGAGGACTCGTTATAGGGGAAATCGTAGGGGGTGATAGTCCCGGTGGGCGTGGAAGGCTCCGTAGCAGCGTATGAATCAATATGGTCGCTGGTGGAGGAGCGCTCAGGACTGATATACAGAGATGGAGGTTCAGAGACAGTTCGTTCCGCGCGGTTAGTGTGTAGGCAAAGCTGTTTGGTCGCGTTCAGCACAGCTTCTGGACAGTTTGAAACCGAATCGTTCGATGAAAATGAACTACTCGGCGTGAGATCCGGTATATTTCCGCTAGCATCCGACTGAATTGAGCCGAAAGAGTGCTGTCCGTAGTGCTGGTAAGGGAATTGCTGAGAATTTGCCGCAGGATAACGAGAATGGGCGAAACGAGAGCCTGTCCCCAGGGTCGGGGTCTGATATGCTAGAGCAGGCAATCGCTCTTGACTCTCGTGAAACGAAGTGAATGGTGCTGTGTTCAGATTCAAGTCCGAGGACATGAACTTCCCATTCTGACCCAGTTCACAGCTAGCATCCCGACTTTCCTTCTCTTGTGTTTCCCAGGTTGCGACGTTCTCCAGCGAACGCTCCAGATAGAAAGGATCAAGGCTGGGATCTTCGCTGGTCGTAAGAGATCTTTGTGGGATCCCAAGATCAGTCGATCCGGTGTTCCTCGAGCTATGGAAGAGAGGCAGTGGCTGGTCTTGTTTTGTCTGTGTCCGCCCCCGCGGTCTTCCTGAAATGTCCAACGTAGTCGGGAAGGGGGAGTAACGGCCAGCCATGAGCTCGGATTCCAGAAGACAAAAATGTCAACACACGATACGGGAAATATCTGGCAAGCACATCAACGCTATAGTGTGAGACGCGTGGGTCGCCGACTCTCAAGCGAAGAATGGGCTCTGGAATTGGGACGAGGAACGCTATTGCCAGGGTGGATGGAGATGTTTATACACAGAGTAACCGAGCAGGGGAAAAAAAAGTAGGTCTAGCCTATGAAACAGGAAAGGAAGCAAGCAGTGAATTGGTGGCTGACGGGAGGCCAAATGCATGCCGATGCATAAAAAGAGTGTAAACAGAGATCCACTGGGCGAGCGCACAGACAGTAAGGGCTATTAGACCTTACATTAGATCCATCCCTATGGACGGGGATGGGAACAGGGCGCGCCGACCCTTTGGGTCAGAGCAAGGAGTTCTCCGGATGTCAATCCGGAGCACCAGTCTAGCCAGTAGGAAGGCTCCGAGGAAGATGTGCCGCCAAAACAGATCAATACTGAAGCTGTTGCATGGACAATACTTGAGACATCAGAGCCGAGTGAACACCGACTGATAGCTCGTTTGTAGCAATGAGCGAATCCTTATTTTCAAAGTTGTACAAATTGCGGCGGTTCTGGGAAATTCCTGGGAATCTGTTTCGGACCTCAGCAAACGGCCTGAACACCCTAACTGGAGAAACTGAGTCAGAAGCCGAGCAGAGAAGGATCGTATGGCTGTGCAGAGAGATCTGTGGCTCGATCGTGGCTCCGGCCAACAGTGCCATGTCAGAATGTGAGATGCGAATCGAATGCCAGGACGCGTTATACAGACGGGAGATGTTCCCGATCGCCCACTAATGCTGGTGGACATTTTGCTGGGTCAGAGCTGCTGATCTCTCCGTGACTGCTCGGAACGAGCGACCATTTGACGTGAGTAGACCGTACAGTAACATTTGAGCATTCAGCAGGTTGCTGTGCACTTGAACCCGCATTCCTGCCATTGTTGTCATAAAGCAGATATACACCACCGTGGATGGTTTTCTCTCATTGACTCTCTTTTGCTGTTCAGTGAGAGGGTCCACACAGCATTCACAGTGAATCTGGCCCCGAGTCGCTCAGTTTTGCTGCTGTCAGAAGACCGTAGACTCGGGTCTTCCTTGTTGACTTGACAAGTTGACATGTCGACTCCGGATGTGGAGACGGGAAAGCAAGGCGTTTCCAGTGGCCGCTACCAACACCAATTGGCGGCCCGTACCTGCACGGCGTTTCTTCTCCCCGCTGCAGGAGGCTGATTAATCTACATGTAGAACGAGTCAGGATAAGAGAGCAGACTGGAGATGTTCGGCTGCTGAGTCAAGATACAGGCTGTCGCAGTCCCGAAATGGCGATGTGGGTGCAGGGAAGAGTGTGCACCATATCATCCTTGAACGGATATTCTCGATAGTCAATTGTAAACGCCTCAATCGGAATCGATCCCAGGTTCGTGACCACACCAGTTCTACTCCAGGAAGCTCCAGGCTCGCGAGACGTGGTGGAGCCCGTTGCTGGTTAAAATAGTAGAGTATGTATAATCCTTGCTCGTCGGAGGGTCGCTCACCAGATCAGATCAGATCTGACACGTCCTCAGAACCCAGCGCCGCGGAACGTAAGAGTCCCAGTTCCCAGAGTCTGAAACCTAGAATTTGAGATACTAGAAGTGCTCATGATGCTCGCTCAGTCTAGACCGGTGAAGAGGGTCCTGCTAATCAATGGCAGCCGTGCTTGCAGAGAGCCATCAAACGAGGCCGTTCCTCAGTTTGCTTTGCATCAAGGGGGTCCTGCGTACATCATGCTGTTATTCAGCGTATACAGATGGCCAGTTATAATATCAGAAACGATTAGAAGCAACGGGATGGCCATCTGCAATGTCATCAAACGGGCGAGAGGATGAAGAGCGAAGAATGTCGCCAAAGACTGCCTTCGTCCCCGTCGGAGGCGCAAAGACCCTGATTTGGACCCTGCGGGGGAAGGCGCTAGGGCTTAGGGCTCCCGAGCCGTGCCCGCTGTCAGGTAAGAGATCCCGAAGCCTTCACGCTGCTCGGTTATAGTCATTCCAAATCATGAAACGACAAGAGGCCCAGGACAGAGAGGAGCCTGAGTGTCTCGTTAAGGATTGAGCTATCAGTGGTAGTAGGGTCTAGAGAGGAGAGCGATGGTTGGAGCGAACAGGTGGTATACAGCAAACCATGGGCAAAGACAGGAGAAGCAGCCGTCGTCCGTTAGTATTCACCCTTCGAAATTTTGAAGATGTCAGACCGAATAATGGGGTACCATTATCTCTCTATGGATGGAGTGAATACGCTTAGCATCCGAAGCTGCGAGTCGCCATTGTGAACACACTCTTTCATGCTCCCCTGGACGTTTCTGAAACCGAAGGGATGAGTCTATGTCTATTTCTGACTCGCCTCTTAACGTGAAGGGTGTCGAACGTGGCATGATAACGTTAAAGTACTACGTATACATGAATCGTTAAGAGGGATATACTTCAAGGGTTATCTTTAGATCTATAACCCTCCAAGGGCTAGTTTTTGTGAACAAGGGACCATGCGCGGAGAACGCCCTTCCAAGGAAGCAACTGTGAGGGACAATATTGATAGCCCTTTAAAGTCTATCTAACCAGGGACTACTGTAGCTCAAAAAGGTCCGATTGTTACTGCCAGTCAATTTTCCCCAAGAGGGGTATTATGGCAGTGTATTCTGAGTCATACTCCTGGTTCTCGGATTTGGAGCTTCTGTTCAATAAACAATGATTGTTCAATGGTAATCTGTTATTCAGAAATGAACACAGCAAAGCAAAGCAGCTAATTTCTTACTGGATCAGAGAGAGAGGGAAAGAAAAAAAAAAAAAAAGTAATCCACTTGAATTTATATCTTACAAGACTGTATCTCAGAGGTTCGATGATTCTGTGGTTCTCAATTTACTGGTAGTTCAACGTCTTTTCCATTAATTCATGAGGACCGCTGCTATATATATATCCGCTTTGTAGTTGGTGATTCTGAAGGGTACCACCCACCCCTCGCCGTCCATGAGACCATAACAGAATAAAAGTACAGTTACAATAATCACCTCATTGTCTAAAAGCTGAATCTGTTTTCTATAAGAGTATATCTCCCAGTTATATCCAGCACATTAGGCAAGGTCATCAGTCCAGCGTAGAGGACGACGACCTAATGCAGAACACGTGACAGCAACGGAACAGGTTGGAGACCAAAACAATTCGTAAAATCATGTCCAACATGACCATACAACCTCGAGAAATAGGACGCAGTCAACAAAATAACTCGTGTAAATGCGACCGATGCCGTGTTATGCTTCTTAACCATCGAAGAGCCGCGCAAACCGCGTAGTTAGGAAAATGGAAGCTTAAAGGGGGCTTCCGACAAGAGTGCTCCCCGTGCTGAGACAGCGAACAATAGAAGAAAAAACGGAGTAGAACTAGTAGAATGGTCAGGGGATTGTGGTGGTGCTCTCAAATGGATATTAGCAGTGCGCCGCTCCAAGATACCCCAAAACGGGAAATTGACAACAACATCCGAGAGTAGTAATTCTCGAATCGCGCTCGACAAGAAGCAAAATAGAAGACGCGAAGAAAACAAGCAATAGACTAGACAAGCAGTTCCGGTCGCTCAGTGTCAAATGAGGCTCAAGATACTCTCCTAACCCCTGACACTTCAACGGTTCCACTTAATATCGGATTTAGTGATCGGCTTCTTTAGCTTAATCTACTCCGTACAACAAGCGTGGATTTATGAGATCCGCCGAAGAAATCTGTTTTTTCTCGATCACAGACAATCTATTTATAACGTTCTTAACGGGGTAGAATCAGGAACCATTGAAATAGAAGAGATATGTGTGAGGAAAACAAAAACCTACGAAGTACCGTAGACTGCCAAAGGAAAAATTCATGAATATCGCGATAAGCTATGATCATTTGGGGTTGGCACTTGTACGCACAGATATGCTTTAAATCCAGGGGTTAAGATCCTCATGAAGCACGACATCTAGTGTCCCTGATTCAAACGGCCTCGACGGGCCCTCGATAATTTCGAGAAAAGCAGACATGGACCATCTTCAGAACGCTTCAGTTGATGACTAGAAAGAATGGGTTAGGCATAGAGGGGCTACATGCTTCATGATTGGGTGGTTCGGTTCCTGACATCACAGACCTCAACAACGCTCGTTCACCATGCCTGAAATAGAAAGACTCGCGAGTTCTGGAAGAACTATGTGTATCAAAACTTCTTGAACACCCCGTAGATAGCCACCGTCCCAAAAATATAGCCCACATTTGGAGTCGAGGCCAGTCGAATCTGATTGTTCCAGGGGACGCTAACTATCCTTTCTTGGCAGCCTTGGCCAGTTAGGTCTACGGATCTGTAGTTTCTTTCTCCGCAACTAGCTGGTTTTGGTATACGTCTTTCCTTCGAGATTCGCGAACTCCTTTAGGCATTCTCAGGTTTCGTACCATAAAATCGTCCTAATGTAGTGCTTGATTAACTGCTTGATTTCGTCTCCTTTTCCTTTATTCCTTCATTCCACTCGTTATCTCTTTAGCTTCTTGTTTTCTCTTTCTATTCTCTCGTTTACAGAAAACCGCTGCGATCACTAAAGCGCAAAAAGGAGGTTGTCTGGGTTATATTTACCTTCTGAATTTTGGACATATTCTTGAATCTCTACACTCACTACACATAAATACATAGCAGGGACGGACTTTCACTCTAGGTTTGATTCCCTCCGTTCCTTTGCAAACCTCTTCGAATCAACACTCGAACCTGCTAACTTCTCGCAGCATCACACTCTTTTAGTACCATTCAAACTTTTTTTTCGAATTTAATAATTACAACCTCAATTCTTCAAAATGCCTCTCAGTCAAAATGCGGTTATCATGCTCGTTATCGTCGGCTCGATCTGCCTGACTCTTATCATCGGCAGTGTCTTCGGCATGTTCTCAGCGAACGACGACGGTAGCGGCGCCTTCCCGACACCCGGGAAAGACCAGTTGGAGTACATGGCACAGTTGCGATATAGGAATTTAGCGAAATTAGAGGCGGGAGAACGATCACAGAGAGGGAAGCCGTATGCGGGCCGAGATGTCGATGAAAGTACAATGATGGGATGATCCGTTTTGGATAGAATTTCAGTCAGCATATATTTATCGGGTCTCTTTCTCGGGGTTTCTTTTGTTATAACAAAATGGGTGGTCAAATATCCTAGGAGTCATACGCGGATATCGGGGGGTTGATATGATCTTTTGGATCTGGGCGCATTTTTCATTGTCGATATCGCATTACATCATTAGTACTCATATTCATCACTAGAATGCATCGGTTTTTAAGCCAAATACAGAAAGAACCGGCCAATCTCCATATGGAAATGGAAATGAAGTCCAATTAACAGTGGGGAGAGTCCCAGATTTATCTCCTGCCACACGGTAACCCTTCCAGACCGAAAGGCTTGACTGCAAATAATTTTCCGTTATAAGCTCGATATCATCAGGATCATCAGACATGATTTGAGAAACCCTACCAGAGACCTAATACGTTGCTGTTAGTAATCTGACAACATAACTATCTACTCAAGAACTTAGACATACGTATGCATTGATCTCGGTTGAAAGAATAGACCCTTTTTCGTCAGGGAAGCCGTAATACCATCGTAGCTGGCGCATGCGCCTTAGCTATAGTGTTAGCTGATGCAAAGGGCACAGGCTTTGCCTGTGATCCTGGTGACCTCCCATGGGGTATTTACGTACATAAATTTATGTGCAACCCTAGAAAGCAGTTCTTAGATATTTCGAACCCGTGGCCAAACATTTCAAAAGCAGCTCCCCAACTACTTCCGTCCAGTCAAAGGTGTGCCTGGTGGCGCATCTACTATTGCGCCACCCACCGGCATGATAACCTCGTACAGCTTACGGAGTAGAGGCCCGTCGGTAGAAGATCGGGACGGGCCCGGGGAGCCCCCTCTCCTTCCGCTTTGGTCCTAGAATAAGCAAGCTTCCTTATTCCCACGTGACTCCTGCAAACAAAGAAATACCTCCATATATTCCAGAATAACTTGGTTTCTTCGAACAGGGAGCCCAGGTAATGTAGTGGTTTCTAAAGATATTGCTACCCCATCTAGCTAGAGGCTCCCGGTTCGAACCTCGGGGTCGGCGCGAGCCTTCAGAGTATAAAATTACTCTGGATAGTTGAGACCGTCATAAATGTTCCTCAGTTCGTGTAAAATCCTGCGGGGTTTTCGTAGCACTTCCTAACTCTCCAAAAGGAGAGATGGGAGGTGTGAGCTTTTTGCCCTTTTTGATGGATTGATTGTTGTGTTGATATTTCCGTTTTAGGAAATCCGGATACCATGCTAGTGTGACAATCGTGCACCTAATTGAGTTCTATTATGCTACAGCATTCCAAACAAGACATGAACAGGCTAGAAGAAGGATGAGGAAAGAAACCATGCATTATATGCGCGTGCATTATGATTTTCTGCTGTTCAATGTGGGTATTCATGCTGACATGAAAGAAACTCCAGTGGAAATATTCGTCTTGAGATCTCTCAGAGCAACATCGAGCAGCTTTTTCTCATTCTCCGAGAGCTCACCGATGGGAAGCACCCTTGTTGCTCCAGACTTGCCAAATTCGATCTTGAGAGCAAAATAGTCGACGCCAAGTTGCGCGGCAATTTCTTTACCTCCAGGAATACCTGGCAGATACACATATGCTTCCTCTATCACGGAGTTACCGTTCCGCGCGGATAAAAGAGCCTTGACGAAACGAAAACCAGCATACGCCATACAGGTTGTGGCACTGCCAGCCCCCTGCTTACTTTTCACAATTTCATCGCCACCAAATTGTACGCCTAGTCACGCTGTCAACACGAGACTTAGATATTGGATCTCTTGTTCGGGAACTCACGGTGGATGATAGGAGCTAGTTGTTCATCATGGAGGTCGACAGCAGGCTGAGCCTGGCTATAAAGAGGGAGAATGGTAGCACCACTGTGACCACCAATAACCGGGACTTTGAAATGCTTGGGCTCAGCACTCCCACCGAGGGCTTGCGCAACAAACGTGGACGCGCGCACAACGTCGAGGGTCGTAACACCAAAAAGGCGCGTGGGCTCAAAAGTACCAGCTTTCTTCAAAGTCTCGACCGCGACTGGGACAGTCGAGTTAACAGGGTTCGTTACCACGCAACAGATTGCATTAGGGCATGTCACTGCAACTTCAGAGAAGATATCACGGATGATACTGGCATTTGTCTGATAAATGTTAATACACCGCAGAACTTGTCTAAATCAAGCCCACATTATGAGCGCACTAAAAAAGTGTAATACCTTGAACAGATCTGAAAGCTATTGTCAGGTATGTGATCAAAGGTGTGTCTATATTTGATAACCATAATTGAGTCTACTGCTTACCATCTCTCGTCATTCCAGGCTTGCGCGCGATACCAGCAGTCACGACGACAATGTCTGCCCCAGTAAGAGCCTTCTGGAGGCCTCCATTATCAGGAAGATAGCCGCTGACCTTAGCCTTAGTGTCGATGTGCATCAAATCAGTTGCAATGCCTGGAACGTGCACGAGATCGTATAGAGAGATCTCATCAAAAATATCGCTCTGAATCAAACAAGGTTAGTGGTTGGCTAGAATATTATGCTGCATTAAGTACGTACGGCTTTGCATAGAAGGCTGAGAGGGGTTCCAATTTGGCCCGCAGCGCCAACAAGTGCAATTTTCGTCATGATGATCCCGTGAACAATTGAACCCAAGAAGTGTATTTGCTGCTTTCCTGGACAATATTCGATAAAATGAGGCGTCTAATATACGAACTGAACCAGCGGTGTCATGCCTTTGAGTCCATAGCGCAGTTTTACGGTTATAGGTTCAGCCGTAATCAGCCAGAATCATTAACACCGCCAGCTTTTCCGTATTACATCCCACTCCGGATTTCCGGGATGCGGAGATTACACTGTTAGAAAGAATCGGAATGTAGTCGTGGAACGCAATTCCGCCTGGCCCCAGCAATCTTGCGAAGATTGCGACATCGCGAGCATAGTCACAGTTCCGTTAAATATGATACCATGGCTTTGCTAACAGAAAACGGGTATGCCCGGTCTGTCTATGAGGAACGGGATATTCATATCATCGGAAAGGGCTTCTAATACTTGAGTGTCTTGGCCGATAAGATGACCGAATACGAATATATTACAGCAGGAAAGTAATTCCATATTTAGTCAAAAATTTGACTCCAGGAAATCTATCTATTGAACAAGGTGTTGGTGTTCCGGCACGGGCGAAAGCAGTGCTTCTCCAGCGATCGCGCGACGCACATTCTCCATGGCCCAGCTCTCCATCTTAGCCAATGTTTCGGTGGTGTGAGTTCCCACGTGTGGCACCATGAGAGCTCGATCCTGCTTCAGAAGCTTTTCATTGATTTTAGGCTCCTCCTCATAGACATCGAGACCAACTGCCGCGATATGTTCGCTTTCCAGGGCATCAGCCATGGCAGCTTCGTCAATAATAGCACCTCGAGCCGTGTTGATAATAACAACGCCAGGCTTCATCTTAGCTATTTCCTTCGCGCTAATCAGGTGTTTTGTTTTCGCTGTCAAGGGCACATTGATACTGATGATATCACTTTCGGCGAGCAGTTGCTCGAAGGAAACATAGTCAGCACCAGACGCCTCCTTGGGCGAAAGCGGGTTGCGATTGTGGTAGATTGTCTTCAATCCAAAGGGATCGCAACGCGCCTTGATTCCGCGACCAATTCGACCCATACCCAGAATACCTAGCGTCTTGCCCTGAGGGTCGTGGCCGAAGTCGACGTCTTTCTTGAACGCTCCTGCACGCAGTGAGAAAATTGCTGGGTTCAGTTGACGTAGAGCTCCGAGAAGGAGGAATATGGTTAGATCAGCAGTGGCATCAGTTACTGGGTCGGGAGCGTTAGTGACGATGATGCCTCTGCGCGCACAGGCAGCTGTGTCAATGGGGTCGTATCCTGATTCATGACAAATAAGTGTTAACTTCGAAACCACCGTCATTTCGCTTTAGAAAGAACAAAATAGCACGTACCGGCGCCATTATGGCAGATGTATCGACAGCTTTGAGGTAGACGATTGATGAAATCAGCATCGAATTTCCCGGCGACCTGCATCAGATCTATTAATTGGTCTATCCCTAGAGTTTTAAAAAGGCCTTGGGCGGGCTCCGCTGGAACAGGAATAACTCACGGAGCCACTAGCAGATGTCCTATATATGGCAAAGGCATTTTGATACTTGGTTGAGATATCATGGAAGAATTCATCTCTACTCTGGCTCGTTACGACTTCCGTGTGCGCCACTTGCTGTAGCTGCTTATATTGTGGCAGAGCATGTCGAACAGGGCTGAAGAACAAAACAAGGGGCTTAGCGGGCAGCATCCTTGTGACGTAGTTGCGAGTGAAAGAAGTCGTTTTGAAATTGAGATTTAGTACCGAGGAAAATGAGGGCATAGTTGGACTTTATCTTATTAATTGTCGCCATATGCGGTATCAAGACATACTCCATCGGAACTTCGATAATTCGGGAGTTTGGAAAATTAATTTACTTCCAGACTAAATGAATCCAGACTAAGTGATAGTGATGGTGAGCGCGGATGAACTATATCACGCATGCTAGAGTGAGAACTGCAGAACAGTGAAACCGGGGAAACGTAGTGGCACTTCGTTTAGGCGGCTGTATCCGATATATGGCGAATTCATCCCGTGGCGTTCCCCCAAGTAGATATACACCGTTAATGACCAATCATCGGTAGTTATTTCTACTTAGCTTTGGCCATATGCGCCTCTAAATACTTAAATGGTGCTTGGTTGTACGATAGCGCAAAAGATTACCCCAGATATGTACGATTGTATCTGGGGTAAAGTGCGGAGAACATGTAGTTGCTTACATGACACAAAGCTTCTCTCTTACAAGCCAGCATCCTAGTAATTGGTAAAATATGTTTCCAGCATACATTGACTGCCGTTGATAAATGTAGTGTCCATTCCTTCCTACTTTTCATCCATGAACGCTTTCCAGCGTCCCATCAACTCTTCAAGTCCCAACTTCTGAAGCCCACAAGACGCCAAAGTATTTCATCTGCTGCTGAGAAAAGACCTATTACGATCATGACATTTCTGAGACTCACAGGCCCAGCCTTAGCGCGGGCCCGTATTGCCATGATAGTTGTCCCTGCCTTCTTGTTATTCGGGTATAATCAATCCAACATAGGCGGCGTTCTTGACTATCCCTCCTTCATCAAATACTTTCCTCCTATTGATACAGCGGATACCAAGGGATCTGAAAAGAGTACGAATGCTAATGTTCAGGGTAAGTCTACCCCGAACCCACACTCATTGCTTAGATGTCATCAGTAACCTGTTTCCATGGTTTCGCAGGCACGGTCGTTGCAATTTATACACTGGGATGCCTTATGGGAGCCCTAGGAATAACCCAGGTGGGAAACCGTATTGGTCGTCGCAAGTCACTGATAGTGGCCGCCATCGTGGCCACCATTGGTCTTTTGATTCAGACTACTTCCTATTCCATCGGTCAGTTGGTTGTCGGTCGCATCGTGTCTGGCATTGGAAACGGCGGCGTCAACGCTGTCGTCCCTGTATGGCAGAGTGAGTGTACAAAGCCCAGAAGCCGCGGGAAAAATGTTGTTATCATTGGTATCTTCATCGCCACGGGCATCGCTGCTGCCGGTTGGGTCAACTACGGCCTGTCCCATATATCGCACAACGAAGTTGCTTGGCGTCTCCCTTTTTGCATACCAATCATTTTTACACTCATTATAATAGCCTCGACTGCTTTCTTCCCGGAGTCTCCTCGTTGGCTAATCAGCAAGGGTCGGGATGAGGAAGCCCGTGCTGCCATGGTCGCACTTGTTGGCCCTGAACATGCCAACGACGAAGCCATAACAGCAGAGATGCACGCCATTTCAAGCGCCCTTCAAGAGGCGGGGAATGCTGAACGGGGGTTCTTCGATCTTTTCAAGAAGAATCATCAACGTCTCTTTTATCGCTTCTGTCTTGCTATCGGCATCAACTTTGGCGCGCAGATGACCGGCGCCAACGCTATATCATACTACGGCACGACCATCTTTAAATCCTCCTTAGGTTTACCGGAACAAAAAGCATCGCTTCTAAATGCGGGCGTGCTCACTTGGAAGATCGTTGCTGCTGCATCAGCTTACCTTACTGTTGATCGTTTTGGACGAAAACCACTATTTATCATCTCCAGCATGGGGATGGGCGTATCCATGGCCTCGCTCGCTGTTAGTGTCTGGGTCCTTGAGTATCACTATACATACGCAGCATCTGTGGCAGCTACATTTTTCCTTTTCTTCTATATGACATTCTTCCCGCTAGGCTTTCTTGGTGCCAATTTCCTGTATAGCACGGAAATTGCTCCGCAGGATCTGCGCATGCATCTATCGGCTATTGGAACGGCAACACATTGGCTTTTCAATTTTGTTATCGCGGAAATCACACCCATCGCCTTCGTGACTATCAAGTACCGCTACTACATTGTATATGCTGTCATTTCGGCCTCTGTTGCCGTCCTCATATTCTTCTTCTTCCCTGAAACCAAGGGTCTCTCGCTCGAGGACATGAATAATTTATTCCAGGCACCCGAGCACTGGTGGCAAGTAACTAATTATTCCAGTGCTTTGCGAAAGTGTGGGGTGTCTGAAGTTGAATACGGAGAAAAGCTGGAAGCAGTTCAGCATATTGAGGAAACGAAGAGTGAGAGAGCCACCGAGTGAAATTGCAAATGGGATCGCGTGGGATATTTATGTACTAGCTATGGCTTGCTTTAAATGGTCTTTTGGTAATTTTCTCTAATGGAAGTACTATTCGCTTACTGAATCCAACCTGTTATTTAATATGGCTGATGATGAATCAGTTTCTTAGTTCTAGTTGGGGATCCTTCCGGAGTGGTACTATATGACTAACCCCTGTGATTATGTCTACTTCTTATGCCTGTGAAGTACAGGCAGACGCTGTCTAAACGGTTTATTATCAAGTACTATTATGCATAGTTGCTGTATATATTCCATTTAAGGACTAGTATCGGAATGTGATATGAGTCACATGATCCAAACACTCTGCTGCTTGACAGCGCATCCAGCATGCACAGTAATGATTAATAGCGAATAATAGTAAAGTTGGCATCTGATTGTCTAGTCAAGAAGCTGGATAGAAAACGATCTTCTGATACTACCTTTGTGTGAAATCCGCCAACTCGAATGGGTTAGGATGGCGCCCGACTATTTGCAGCAAAATCGGACAGCATATTCCATAGATCGAAGTTGATATTCATGAATTGGGTGCGGATGCAATTTCGACACCGCCGTTGATAATAATAGTGGGTGTAATGGCCCGAGCCACGCGGGAAAACTGCCTGGAATCCACGGAACAACGCCCGAGAGAATGACATATCCAATCAACTATTCGTTTCATGGGGTATCTGGAACAGTTCCTACCTAAAATGAATAATATGAATCCAACTGTTGGTTCTCCTTTGTGCTACTCATTTGATCCTTTCAGGCTGTTGGGTCGAATCCAGGTGACTATGAACCCCGGTGTTGTTGACAGTGTGATCTCATGTCATTCAACCTTTTCCACAGGCCCGAGGCAAGTGAGGACTACCGTGTGATTACCTAGCGGTGAATAGTAGACGATGCAATGAGATTTCCAACGAAATTAGTCCAGAGGTTGGCTCCTTCGAAGTATGAACTGCCCCGCCATTCCAGAGGGCACGAGAACGACGGAGCATTCTTATTCTGAGGTAGCTCTGTGGAGATCAGGGACAAGCGCCCCATTTAGTCGGGAACCGCGGTTCGAGAGAAACGATCGAACCATGGATGCAATCAGCCTAGAGACTTCAATAGATCGAAGTACTCCATATAGGAACGTCCAGTGAGTCCAGGAAGGGCAACCAGGCGCCTAACAGATGAGACTGCTCAGTGATTGGAGTAGATGCCGACTTGTCTGACCGTAGAATCCCAAGGCACGATCAAGCAAATGCCAGCTCATCAATCAGCGGCGCGACTCCGGTTTTGAGCCCAGATCTGGCGAAGGAGCCCAAAGAGGGGACACCACAGTCCCCCGCCTTGCGAATGCGTTGTGCTGGGGTTTATTCTGCTTTATCTAGAGTGATGCTGAGCGTGGAGCCTTAATTCGCATTTCTGGGTGCCTGATCAACTGGGCATGGTGATTACTGTTCTTTCTGGCCTTGTTGTAGACCGTACAGCCTGCCTCGTACTTCCACTGTTGGCGAAACCAACGTCATTTTCCTTCAGCGATCTGTATCGCTGCCCGTCCAACGTGTGCGACAGCCCACACGGTGGGCTTTACGGCTTTGGGTCAATGCTGTAAAAGAGTGACTGTTTCGAACAGCTGGGTCGTCGCACCACAGGAAGCAGCCACCAGCAACCGAACAAGTCAGAGGAACGGGACTCGAGGATTTCCAGCATTCGTCCGTTCAAGCGTGAAGTGGTCGGTTAGTTGTAAGTAATAGTACCAAGTGCAAGAGAGCAGTGCAGGGCGAACGCCTCGTCGGCTGCCGGGGCCGGCGCCAAACCGAGTTGCGCCAAGGGAAGTTGGTGTCGACGCTGCAAGTAAGTGTACAGCCATCTTTCTCTCCCGCCAAAGACCACATCGGCACTTCATGCGACCACCAGAGCGCGGACGCTCTTGTTGAGACCAGCAAGCGCTGGAGCGCCAGCAATTGAGCTCGCATAGGCTGCTCAATGACGCCCTTGCAGTGGTTGCGGTGTTCAACTCGCACCAGGCACTGTGTCGCAGCTCAAGCTGCAGCTGCCGCGACTTGCCCAGCCATCTGAATTAATCGACGTCTCCCATTTGACCAGCCACAACAGCTCATCTCTCTCTGGCCATCTAGTTTTCTTTGGCCTCCCAGGGCGACACTCAGTCTGCGACTGTGATCCATTTTCTCCAGATTGTCAATTACACAGCACATACCAGCCAAGTTCTCCCTGCGGACGGCTTTCTACTACCAGCTTGCTGTTGCGCCAGTTGCCAGAAGAAGCTGTGGATAGCTGCAGCGTCGCTATCAGAGTATTTTTTTGTTAATTTGCGCCTCCGTCGTCCCAGTCGGTAGGGGCGCTATTGTATTCGCTATTATTTATTAATTCGCTTCTCTCACGTTGTCTTCTCACATCCCTGAGTCGCATATACCTGTTTCAACCGTGTCTCCTGCAAACCGCAGAGCACTTGACGAGACCTACGAAGTTTACGACCCCTCAACGCTTACGAACGTTTCGCGGCAACGCCAGCAGCAGTCTGCTCAAAATCCTGCTCTTCCCTCTACTCACTCTCCCTTACCTCGCCCGTCAAGCGCTACTGGCAGTGCCCGCTCATTGCGAAGGGTCACTCCTCGACTTGAAGACCGTCACACCACCCAGCGACGTGCTGCTTCAATAGATGTCACTGCGCACCAGAATCTAGATCTCAGATCTGCTGAACAGGGCCCCGCAGTCTCCCCGCAAAACTCACCGGGCCCAGCTGGTGGAATCGCAGACCTACCTCCGGCCCTTTCGGAAGCACAAACGGAGGGTGAGGATTCTACAACCCAGGAACCGCACCCGCAGTTACTCGAATCGTATTGGCCTCCAAGGTCTGGTCGTGTATCTCCAAGAACCGCTTCGGCGATTCTGTGGGTTCTTGAAGAAGCCATACGGAAACCTTTTCCCTTAACGCAAGACCTGGACGAAGAAAACGCGTCCATGTCTGAAGTCATGAGTGGAGGTGCATCTCCTGCTCCGGGAATGAATCCTCGTGCTCAGAATGGCAGCACTCGTTCAGTACATGGCCCTGTCCCTGTACATACGCAACCGCCCAGCGGTGTCAGAACCCCAACGGACATCATGAGGCAGCGTCGGGACCGCGAGGCCCGAAAGAAGGCAGAGAAGGAAGCCAAGGAAAGAGAACAACAAGAGGCCGAACTGAGACGGCAACAGGACCAGAGAACACAAGCGCAGACTCAGTATACTGCTGCTGGCGTTGCCGGCGATCCGGCTTCGCAGCGAAAAGTTGGAATTGCTCCCCAGCAAGATCCACGAATTAGACATGACCGAGGTGGTAGCGTGTCTGCCATCCCTCCTGCAGGATTTCAACAAACACCAGCTCCCGGTGCAACGCAGAGGCAGGAGACCGGCAATGTTGCTGCAGGGGAGCGGCCACGGGCATCGACCATAGCTCAAGGACAGCCACGACCTGTTCCTCCTAGCTCGCAACAACCTCCACCTACAACTTCTGCGGGCTACGCTCCACAGCAGCCTTCGCAATTCCAGCCAAGGCCCCCTGGGATGCCATCGCAGACCGGCCCACAGCCACCTGCTAGCGGATCCCAGCAACAGCAGTCATCGCAAGCCTCCCAGTCACAATCACGTCGACCAACCTTCCCGCATGCTTTCGAACGGTGGGAAACCCTGTCTTCTCACTGGGAAGGTCTCACAGGTTATTGGATTAGAAAGCTCGAGCAGAATAACGACGAACTGAGCCGCGATCCCATCAGTCAGCAGTTGGCTCGCCAGGTCACCGATCTGTCAGCTGCTGGAGCGAACCTCTTCCATGCGGTTGTGGAGCTTCAACGGTTGCGAGCTTCTTCCGAACGCAAGTTCCAGCGTTGGTTCTTCGACACCCGGGCAGAACAGGAACGCGCCCAAGAAAAGCAAGCCGATTTGGAACGACAGCTGAAAGTGGAGCGCCAGCAGCGTGCTGAAGCGATAGCCTCTGCTCAGAAATCCGAAAGCGAAAAGGCGAAGGCGGAAGAATTGGTGAAAGAGATGCGCCGCGAACTCCAGATCTCGAAGGAAGAGGCTCGACGAGCGTGGGAAGAACTGGGCCGCAGAGAACAGGAAGAGCGTGACCGTACAACTTCTCTTCGAAACGGTGAGCCCACACTTGTAGGAGGAGTACAAGTCGTGCCCATGATCCAAGGGATTCCCAGCCGGCAAGCCGGAGTCAATCGACCCCCAACACGTGAGGGACCGTATCCGGGTGGTCCAGGGCCATCTAGCATGGGGGGCCAGGGACGCCAGGAATCTGATCCTGAAGGGCAGTATTACGAGGAACAGCCCTCTTCTCCAACCGATGATCCATTCGTCGAGAGCGGCCGACCAAGCACTTCGCAGGGCCAGGCCCCGTCATCAGCTACATATTCCCACGATCCGCAGACAGGACGGTTCTATCAGCATGAAGGCTCAGCTCTTCACGCTGGCCGCCCGGCCTCTGAGGCAGATGACCGGTCTTATCATCCAAGCACAGTTGGCACTGGAAGCGATCTTGGTGAAGAAGAATATGGAACTGAGTCTGGTCACCGCACCTACCCTCGTCCCATGTCGGAAGGTAGTGAGGAGTATGAAGAAGACCCCGAAGAAGAACAGGAGTTCAGTAGCCATTATGGCAGCGGAGCTGGTTACGAAAGCTTGCCGGCTACCACAACTGGAGCGCCTCTCCACTCGGGGTACGGCCAGGGCGTTGACTACAGCGGTTCTACCTGGGGAAGCGGCTGGGACTCCGTTACTCCTCGACACCGACATCCCACCCGCCTTAGCGATGTCATTGAAGAGGATGAGAGAAGCCGGACGAGCGCTAGCCGTGCAAGCCAAGCTAGCAGAGGTCTGCAGTAGAGCTTGGAGCCAGGGTGAACAGTGCCAGATCCGACAGTGATTTCAACATCCAAGTTGTTTGTCTTGCTGTGTTGCGCGATACATATACCATTTTGATTCGAGGTCCATATTCCTAAATTTGCGACGACGGCATAGATACTCCCTGCTTTCGTGTTGACTAGAAGTGTTTTCATTTCAGTTATGTAACGAGTCTCCTTGTTTTCTCTGTGACTTGCTTTTCCTTTCCTGCATTTCCGTCGTCTTCTTTTATCCCCGCAGAGTACATTTCTCTTTTCTTTGCAGTCTGCGCCTTCAGAGTTCATGTTTTCTTTCTTTTTCTTCTTTCATTTTCTTCTGGAGATGGAGCGCCTTCATAATACATAAAGCACGCTCACAGTCGTCCTGCTGCATGATGGTCATACTGAAACGGTGGTGTCTCGATATTCAGAACGGCATGAGCTGAGATATGGTGGTGGCTAATCATGAATTAATTGTAATTCTAACGGATATGATTTTCGGTGGCACTTGTCGAACTTGGCCCGATTTAAAATACATACTGTATTTATGAATTGCATTTTCATTTTCATTTTCATCTTCATTTGCATTGCATCTCTTAAGAGTTCCCCGACTGAGACACACCCGCCTGTGTTCATGTGACTTTTATTGTAAGCAGTCCGGAAGATAGTTGTTCCGCACTATATCGGAAGCTCCAGATCTGGAGATTTCAAAGCGGCCGCAATTGAACTTCAGTAAGCAGGGAACGAACTTATTCTCACTTTTTGCCGTAATCACTGCGCGGCCACAGGAAGCAATGGCGTCCTCATTCCAATCTATCTCCCAGCTCGTCGGGAGAACCTCCCGTCTCTCCCTCTCCTCTCTTGAACACGCCTCCCCGCGCGCTCTCCCATCACAGTCCGCTCTCTACCTCCGAACGAGGCCGCATACACAATGTCGGAACAACGCCTCCTCCACGAGGGCCTCCCTGTCGCGAGCATCGAACAATGCTGTCACAACTCGTACCTTCTCGACAACACCGCTCCGTCTTAAAGCTAAGACAATGGGCCAGCTGAAGGCGCGCGCAACTACCGGTCCTTTTTCCTGGAAGGCCGCGCTGCTGTTTGTCATTACGGGTGTGGGTATGATTGGATACTTCAAGTTCGAGAAGGCACGCTTGGAGCGGAAGCGTATCGTCGAGATGAGCAAGGGAGTTGGAAAGCCGAGAGTGGGAGGTCCGTTCGTGTTGAAGGATCTGAATGGGAATGTCTTTACGGAACAGAACCTGAAGGGGAAATATAGCTTTGTGAGTATCTCTGCATCCCTGCTGTGAATGGTTGATATGAGTATTTGCCCGTATATGGGATATCAAATGCTCTACTCTTGTTATTTGCAAGTGACGTTGCTTGAATTTCTCTGAAGCAATTGCTGACCAGTCCTGATTTCCGAACAGGTCTACTTCGGTTTCACGCATTGCCCTGATATCTGCCCCGATGAGCTCGATAAGATGGCCGCTATCATCGATAAGGTCCGCGCGGCTGGCAATGGAGAAGACGTTATGCGTCCGGTCTTTATCACCTGTGATCCCGTTCGAGATACTCCCGAGGTTCTGCGCCAGTATCTGAAGGAGTTCCACCCTGGGATTATCGGCTTGACTGGAACATATGAGCAGGTCAAGAATGTGTGCAAGCAATATCGCGTGTACTTCTCTACTCCGGAGAACGTTAAGCCTGGCGAGGACTACTTGGTCGACCACAGTATCTACTTCTATTTGATGGGTGAGTTGTCCATCTGTGCCTTATTTTCTCATGTCTTGTGGCTCGAGATCTGATTGTTGCTAACAATCCTCTCAGATCCCGATGGAGACTTCGTCGAATGCATCGGTCGCCAGGATACCCCCGACTCGGCTACCAAGGTCATCATGGACCATATTAACGACTGGAAAAGGGAGGGAAAGCCGCTTGAGACGAAGCCGGATGCGTAAAGCTCTGGCAAAACAAAAACTTGTAAGAATTAAAACGGTCTTGCTGCTGGGAGTTCTGGAAAAGTGGGGACCGCTGTGATGTACATGTACACTAGACATACCCTACTCTGATATTTTATTCAAATCAAGCCGTACGAATGTTCCAATATTCGATAAATCCAAGATATCCCATCTTGTTTCTAAATCTATGATTCTATTTTTACAAGATCTATGACCAATCATTTATTGCCAGTGGATTAGTCGTTTGTCAAAACATATACTTACAATACCTATATCTCTATATCATCAAAGGCCATTCCATATCGGAGTCTTTTCCCTATCTACATAGATTCCACCCCAGTCACTTTTTCAAACACGCTATTTCAAGCCTCATTTATTGCTTTTAAATACTATACCCCATCCGAAAAAGTCGGAACGTCCTTAACGACCAACTTCCCATCCGAATCCCGATCCTTATTCGCCCTCCACTCCGCATCACCGTCAACGAACTCCTCCTGTTTCCAGATCTCAGCCTTCTCCTTGCACAGCTCCAGCACTTCCTCTCCCACCCTCCACGCCGCGCGTCGATGCCCTGAACTGACCGCAATCGCAATCGACGCTTCCTGGATCGGCACCACGCCCAATCGATGCGCGATGCTGATCCCCGTCAGCTGGTACTTGGACACTGCGTCCTCCGCGATCGTAGAGAGGGTTCGCAGCGCCAAGGGCGCATAGGATGTGTAGCTGAGTTGTGCGACGGCGCGGTCTTCGAACGTGTCGCGGGTTGTGCCGAGGAAGAGCACGTTTGCGCCTGCCGAGGGGGAGCTGACTTCGGAGAGGATGGCGGAGGGATCGAGCGGGGAGAAAGTGAGAAGGAGATGAATGTTGCCCTCGGGGAGGTGCATGCTGCGAGGGAAGGTGGATGGATCAAGATGTGATGGGATAGGTTCGGTCGTTGTAGCAGACGTGATAGAGGAGATGGAGGACTCGTGTGGTCGGTAGGATGTCGAGGAGGACGGCATTGGTGTGGTTTCGCTCATCATTGACTTCGTTTTTGGGATATTGTCTGGCGATTCCAGATCGGCGTTACCATTATTGCCCCCGTTGGAGTTCTTTTTCAATGGAAGCGCAGCTTTGCTGGCTTTTCTGAGGTTCGGGAGTATGGTCGTATCGGGCATTGTTTCTTGCTCTTGAACTATCGGCGGGGTATCCGATGCTGCGATAGAGCGAACACGAACGAACGAGTGAGGATTAATTTATATTACAGAAGGTAGTTTAAAAAAAGAAGAGCTGATCATGAAATTCCTGAGAAAGAACGGGGCAATTCGGATCGAAGAGAGAAATGAACGTGAGTTGTAGTTTGTAAGTGCTGTAGATGATCACGACCTTGCCCTCTTTTTGCGGGGAACCGAAATCTTGATTCCGACGGGCTGAACCGAGACAAACTGTGATAAGCAATGGGTCCTTATATCATTTAGCACTGCCGACTCCGCTTCATGACGAGTCCAGACCCATCTATCTTGATTTGAGCTGGCCCGGAGAGACGGGCTACGGTTCTGTCGCAGGATTCGCATTTGTTCATTGGTGTTCCAGAAGGAGATACAGACAATGGAGGTAATGTACTTGACTATGGGAAAAGCAGCTAGTTACTATGAAGCAGAATGATAATCAAGTGAGGATATCCACTCAATTCGGATAGTCTATTCAACATTCATGAAGGCCGTCCCAAAATCTCCAGGAGACCGTATGGTCGTGTACTAATATAGGATACCGGATCTTCTAGTAGCGTCCAAAATGTGAAGACACTATGGCTGCACCAGCAAGACATATGCCTCATAGGGACGGAGGGTCCACTGTTTTCCAGCAACCTTGGTGAAAGCAGTCTCTGTGTCTTCATAGTTGTTGAGGAGCACATCTATCACCCGGTCGATGCCGTTGGCCACTGGATCCCATTGCAGACTGCTGTCCGTGAAATTACAGACGACCAACGCCTTCTGATCGGCATATTGACGTGTATAGGCAAATACCTCTTCGCTATCGCGGTCGATCGAGCAGAAATTCCCGTAAACGAAAATGTCCAGATACTTCTTGCGCAACTTGAGCACGGACGCCCAATAGTTGAATACAGAGTTGGGATCGGCAACCTCAGCTTCTGCATTGATCGTGATGTAATCCGGGTTAACGGACATCCACGGCTTCGCATTGGGACCAGTGAATCCACCGTGGGGAGCGGAGGTCCACTGTATGGGCGTTCGTGCATTGTCTCGGGACTTCTTTTGATACTCTTCACGGTACATCTGAAGCAGCGCTGGATTGTTGGCGTCCTTTACCCGATGACTGCGGAATTGTCAGCCTTGACGAACTGCACATTAATCGTGTCTGGGTCACATACTCATTCCAATGATTGAGACAGTCAATGTCTTTGTACTCTTCCATGCCCCACTCCTTGGGTACATTGCGCATCCCAAGTTCCTGGCCCTGGTATATGAAGGGCGTTCCACTCATTAATCCCAGGGTGCTGGCGAGCATTTTCCCCGCAACAGTTCTATGCTCAGGTCTGGCATTGGTGTATCTGTCAATTGAGCGCGGCTGGTCATGGTTCTCCCAGTAGAGGGCATTCCATCCGTCATTGTCATACATGAATCTCTGCCACGATTCAAGCATTCCCTTGAGGTCTGTGAGTTTCCACTTCCCAGGGACGAACTTGTCGAACTCTCCGTGATCAATGTCGACGTGCTCGAAATTGAAGATCATGTTGATCTCATTACGGTCAAAGCGTACTGCCCGCAAAACCTCATCAAGGTCCCTCACGAACGGCATCTCACCGACGCTAAAGGCATTGTACTCCTTGAGGATCTTGCCTAGGTCTTGCAGGTACTCATGGAGACGAGGGCCATTGGCGTAATACATGTCTGCCCACTGCCATTTCTGGCTGGGATCCTTTGCCGGGGCATCGGGAAAGCGCTGGTCTTTACTGATGAAATTGATGACGTCCATCCGGAAACCGTCCGCGCCTTTATCGAGCCAGAAGCGCATGATGTCGTGGACAGCCTTCCGGACAGGCTCATGTTCCCAGTTGAGATCGGGTTGCTCTTTCGCGTACAAGTGTAGATAGTACTCTCCCGTATGCTCGTCGTACTCCCAGGCGCTGCCTGTTCATCTTATCATTCGTATCTACTCTTGGGCTGGTCGCTGGTATTTAATATGCACATACCTTGGAAATGCGAGATCCAGTTATTCGGGGGTTGCCTGTTACCCTGCTCATCATACTTTGGCGGCTTCCAGACATACCAGTTTCGATACGGATTGTCTTTCGAGCTGCGCGACTGCTTGAACCACTCGTGTTGATCACTTGTATGATTCACGACCAGATCCATCAGCTGTTTCATTCCTCTCTCGTGGCAGCCTTTGATTAAACGCTCGACATCTTCAACAGTCCCGTATTCGGGGGCGATACTGTAGTAATCCGCTATGTCGTAACCCATGTCAACCTGGGGTGACTTGTATGCCGGACACAGCCAGACAATATCAACTCCCAGTTGTTTTATGTAGTCCAATTTGGAGATAATCCCGGGAATGTCTCCGATGCCATCGTCATTGGAGTCCTTAAATGAAGCTGGATATACCTGGTAAACGGTACATTCCTTCCACCATGCACGGTGTACATTTGGCTTCACATTCGCAACTGGCTTGGTGGCCATTTTGGAGATCACTTGTCAAGATCATGTACAGTGATCCCGCGGTGGACAGGAGATGACGCGGGTGGAGGGGCTCGACTCTAATTATACGTAGGTTCGGATAATAACCTATTCCAGGATCCCCATTATTATCATTATTTAATGCGACGTTTCTCATCCCCGCCTGCCCCAAGCGGTAGCTCAACAGACGGCTCATCACAGCGCTGCGGGACCTCGTCCAGTGCTTGTTATCCAATCCATTCGGTTCCGTCCAACTGTCCGTCATCTTTACTCCACTGTTCCTGCACGACTTGCGGGCATAAACTCCGCTCGCGCCAAGTGGCACGGCGAACCTACTGTGCATCTGATTGTAACTCTCTGGTCGGATACAGCTGCGCGAAGCGAGAGTTTATCGTTGGCAGGAACAAAATGCGTTTCTCTGATCTGGTGGCTGATGTAGTGTCTATATCTGCAGCTCACTAGAGGTGATACGGTGTATCTTGTGGTAGACGTCTTGATCATACCCCGCGCTTGTTGTATCTATGCTAGGAGGGGACATCGAAATGAATTGTTGCAGGCACTAAACCAGCAATGATACCTTGGTGCCAGTGAATCTGCAATCGCGTCAACGACTCCTTGGTCTTGATCGGTGTGAGCCAATAACATTATCGATCCCAACCATGTCTCTCGTGTTCAATACAACCGTGTCTTCTCACGCATTCGACCTCGTTGCGAGTATTTATACAAACCACCTGAGCTAGTACTTTTGGTGCTGTCATACCTAGCTGTTTAGTGCGGACGTGAATCTGTAATGCGACCGAGTTTCTGCACATGAATTGTTGTATAAAAGCATGGAAAACACGAAGTTAAGTCACAACGCTCTTTCTTGAATACCAGTATGCTTCCAACAGCTTGTTAATTTGGTAATAAATATCATTCGATCAGTACAGTCCAGGAAAAAAGAGCATTATATGCTCCCATATCTGATAAAGCTGCTCTTCAGAAAGAGGGGCAGAGCTTGGTATGGTTAGAGAATCAATTCAGAGAGCCTATGTGACTTCTCAATTTATATGCGACTAGATATTAAGTGTCTCCATCTGCTGGATATTCATATAGAAACCTGAAAGGAGAGTAAAATATACTTAAGTAGAAGACAATGTGAAAGTTGACCTGTCAATAATCTCGTGGGGCGGTGTCGAAGGCGGCGAGATGAATCTGCCGGTCTTTCCGTTGTCGCAGCCAAACGATGCTCCACCAGCTTATTCGTCTCTTTAATATTGTTCCATTCTCTCGTCCTTCTTTTCTATCTGTCCATCGTCCATGTCTTTTCGATATGTCGCAATATCATCATATGGGTAACAGATACCCTCCAGGCCCTCATCAGCGGCCCTATCCCCGCCGCGACGACAGAGACGGTCGCATGTACGATGACCGTTCTCGTTCCCGGTCTTACTCTCCTCCCACCGACCGTCCTCGAACTGCGGATCGTGGATATGGCTCGCCAGGCGGTATACGCTCCTCCCCGCATGGTAACAGTCAGGTTTCCAAGATGGAGAATCTCAGAGGTTACACTTCTTAGTTTGAGCTGGTACTGATTTCGTGTGCTTGGGTCGCAAAGACATCTCCCGGACTACTCCCCGTGGACCGGCCGCAGACAGGCGGCGGGACTATCCCAGAGAGAAGGAGCCCAGGTCGGATTACTACAGAGGCAGAGACCGCGATCGAGATGACTACCGCCGTCGGCCGTCACGCTCCCCACCTCGTCGTGGGCGAACCGGATACAGAGATCGTGACCGGGAAGGATATCGGTCTCCAGGCTATGACAGTCGCAGCAGAAGCTACAGTCGGAGTCGCAGTCCTCGACGAAGCCGTCCATACTATGGCCACGAAAGCAAGGAAGTGATTATGGAAGGATTACCGGTGGATATGGCGGAAGAAGACGTTGGACAACTCCTTCCTCCCCCAACACCACACAGCCTATACATTCCGTCGTTGCGACCTCTAGCTGCGCTTCACCCCCCGAACCTCTTCTTGGTAGCAAATAACTGAGATGTGGCATATCGCCGGACATGGTCCGGTCGATGCGTTGGACAGATTTCGAATGAACTCATGGAACAATATCACATCGAGGGACTTGAAGAAGTCAGAGTCATCCGCGATAGGCAAACCAGTACGTCTCAGCTGCTCTGTTCCGCGTTTTCTCTATACTAACCGACTGCAGAGATATCACGACAGTTGGGTTTTCTTCGCTTTTATAGTGTGGATGATTCACGAGCATTTCTCGAGAGCAATTTTCCTGCCATCTATCTATACGGCCCGAATCCTGACGCTGATAGTCGCGGGACTAGAGTCCGAATAGCGTATAGCAGGGAGAGAGAAGATCGCAACCGTGCTAGGGCCGAAGGAGACTGGCTATGCAATATGGTATGGAAGTCATCCCATGATGATGTGGTGTGGTCTGACCCTTCCCAGTGTGCCATTGTCAATTATTCAACGCGACAAAGATGCTTCCGCTGCCAAGCCCCGCGACCTGGTATGTATCTTTAAAGCTCGTTCTACGCGAAAAGAACTGACATATTGAAGAATTTGCTCCAGTGCCTGTCCCCGATGAGCCTCCGGAGCATGTCCCGAATACAGGGGATAATGACACTGCGCCAGAGAACCAACCATCGCAGTTCCTTTTGTTCAGAGGGCTGGAGACCTCTGTTACAGAAGAACTGTTCGCGAAAGGCGTTTCCAAGCTATACAAGCCGTCAAGCTCCAATTCCCAAGGAGCGTCTTCCAACCAGAAGAAGGGGGCTAAGATCGCCTCGACGACTGGCGATTCCAACCTAGGTGCCCGGGAAGGCTCCATCCGCCGAGTTCTACTGGTGAGGGACCGTAAGACTAACGAAAGTTGGCGATACGGCTTTGCGGAATTTGCTACTGTCGAGGTACCGTTTTCTACTGCTATCCCGTCATCCATTCACGACTGACTGAAAGCAGGATGCACAAGCTGCCTTGACCAGATACAACTCGTTTGAGAAGTTTACAATTGCGTCGAGACCAGTTCTCGTAAGCTATATCCACGCTGGAGTATTCGTTCCGGTTCTCAACCCCACGCCGAGCACGGACAGGTTCACCTTCAGCCCCCTGGTTAACCCTTCCATGAAACTGGCTTATTGGGACGAGAAAGGATACGTGACCGAACTCACAGTATCAACAGCAGAGTTAGACACTGGGCGTGGAAAATCCAAAAATGATCGCTCCACCGATGGCCACTCAAAGGCCGCTAAAGATACCGATAAAGCAAAGAAGAGGAAAGCAGAGAACGCCGCAAGTGCAGGCGCTAAGAAACTAGCTGTCCCGTCGCACCTGCAGTTTTGGAGCAACCGCCATGCCGAACTCCATGGTATTCAGAAGAAAGATAGAGAGGACAAAGCTGCAGGGGAGGCCTCGTCCAATCCTACCTCAGAGGTTGGGTCACCTCGAGAGGTTTCTGCTCCTCCAGCCCAGTCTTACGCCGACTTGAACCGAAATTGCTGCTATCTATGCATGCGTCAGTTCAAGACATCTGCTGAAGTTAACAGACATGAGCGTCTGAGCCAGCTGCATCGAGACAATCTCCAGAATGAAGAGCTAAAAACGAAAGCAATGGGCAAGCTTATGAAGCACGGTATCCAGCAACCTACACCAGAATACAGAGACCGCGCGAAAGAACGTCGGCAGGCCTTCGGTCGCTCTAAGCAGACTGCCAAAGCCAAAGCACCTCCGGCGAAGGAAGAAGAGGAAGCACCCGTCCAAGCACCATCAAAAGGGGCTTCCCTTCTCAGCAAGATGGGCTGGTCTGCTGGCTCTGGACTTGGTGCTCAGGGGACTGGTGTCACCGCTCCTATCGCGACAGAGGTCTACGCCCAAGGTGTAGGATTGGGTGCACAGGGAAGCAAGCTTGGAGATGCAGCGGAGGAAGCTAGCCGCAACACGAGGAACAGATATGACGAGTTTTTAGAACGGACCAAAGAAACCGCTAGAGAGCGGTACGAAAGGTTAGGCTAGGTTTTGCTGCGGACAAATTTGTAGCTTTTGCTGTTGGGGTTTTCCATGTACAGTAGTCACAGATGCTCTTTGTTTCAATGATATCATGAGAGGAGTATGTCCCGCTGTCCAACCCTGAACGCCTGCAGATCTCTTCTGATGCACGGATCTGCTTTCGCAATCTGTGTTTTGGGACCTCTTTAGCCCAATATGAATGATTAATGTACATTAAAATGCAAAATGAATCGGTGAGATCTGAACATGACCTCGGATAAGACTGGCAGCCGCTAACATCCTCACTCTTGACGAGCGTAAGAAGAAACTCCACGAAGAAGCGCAAGTTCCCACGCCTTTCAAACATTCCCAGGCGAAGTGCACCATCACTGAAACAAATTGCACCTATTCCATTCAACAGGAAATAAGTCAAAGGTAGGAGAGAAACCCCTTTTGAACCCTTCAAGGCAGCTAGAGATATCATAATCTCTGGAACAAGTTATTTCACTGCTTTTTCTCCGCATTCGCCTTGTCAGCCGCAACTCGCCTCTCGGCTTCATCTTTCATGTACTTTCCTAGTACATCTCCCAACGCATTCTGCAACCAGCCCTCAATCTCCTTGTCCGTCTCATTATCCATCGTCCCTTGTCCTACTCCTGCAACGTCATCTGCACCAAGGTTGAATTTCCGACGCATGTATCTCCGCATATCCTCCGGATTATTCACATCGAGCGCATACATAGTCATTCCCGTACCCACCATTCCCAGCGACAGCACATTGACAGTTGCGATGCTGAACGCGTCAAGCGCCTCCAGTGCGCCGTTGACGTTAGGCTTGTGGTACACAGAACTAGTGTAGTAAGGCGGGATCATCGCCGAGAAGCGACGGTGGAGAGCGCGCTTCGTGACGACTGTAGATAGGAGGAAGAAGGAGAGACCTCCGAAGAGGATTCGGACGTTGGTGGGCACGCGGGAGGTGTTGGTGAGAGCGAGTGAGGAGGCGGAGTGCGGGGAGGAGGATGACGGTTCATTCTGGTCGTTGGAGGATGGCGGTGGTGCTGGCGCAGTGGATATTCCGAAGAAGTCAGATATTAAACCTGCAAGGAATGGCATTTTGGTGGTTTCTTTGGCTTCGTGGTTCTCGTGTAGTGAAGAAGTGCTGTTTTGTTCTGTACAGTAGAAAAGAGCGAGGCCGGGTTCAATTGGATGGTCAGGACGGTTGCACTGCGATTCGTATTTCCCCGGCGGAACTTGATCAACCCCTGTCACTGGGGATGCTGGCCGATCCCTGTCGAAAATCAAAACAAAGAACGAAAGACGGTCGAAAAGACTTCAATTCTCCCCGAAATCTCCAGGCAACAGGAAATGCGTATCCCGAAATATTTATTGAAAGCGGAGCTTGCGGAGAAAGCTTGGCACGTGATAATTTCCGGAGTTAAGGCCGATTCTCCGCTTCTACTGAAGCTATCAAGTTCACAATGATCATATATAAGCCGTACATGGCCAGGAGATCTCAAGTATCTGAAATCAATTTATTTGTTCTTTTCAATGTCTATGGAGTCGCTGATAAAAGTAGAGTTACAGGAAGAAGAATCGTCAACTCATCACCAAATACATCCGGAGCGACCTCAGACCCATATCGATTCTTCTAAACCCTAGTCCTCGAACGGACCGAGTAGAGCGCTTCCATCGGCGTCGGTACATTCGAGGAGCTGTGTATGGGTGTAGTATTTCACCTTCGCAAAGTCAACGTAGATCTCACAGATCTGGCTGTAATCAGCCCGTTCCAGCTCTATGAGCATGGTCTGCTCCATTTCCGAATCACCGTCCTTCAGGGACTTGAACAGGAAACAGAGCCACGGATCGAAAACGTTCTGTTTCATCTGCAAGTCCCCGGGAGTTTCTGAGTCGATGCAGTCTCGCATGGTTCTAATGTCCTCGAGGGTCGGGACTTTGTGCGCAAGGTTGTTCAACACCTCGTACAGCATGGTGAGGTTCAAGACGTGGACTCGTTTTCCATCAGTCCAGCGTTCGATAAGCCGCTTGCCCCTGTCTCGAATACGATCTCTGTAGACGTCGCTGTCGGTGAATTCCTCATCAGCCAAGGAGAGAGGGAATAGTCTGCTCAGGTCGCGAATACTTCTAACTTCTCGGCTGACAGATAAAGGAGGATGGAGGGTGACCTCAGGGTTTCTTATGTTGACTGCCAGTCGGACGTCGATGAACAATTTCAACGCATGGTCAAGCGCTTGCTCCTTGTTCGAGTGGATTGGTTCATTGACACAGTGGCACATCTTGATGTCTTGGACGGGAGATACTCGTGCGTAGCCTACATAACATGTCAGAGATGGGTCCTGTGTAGTCATGGCAGTGACTTACTCTAGATTCTGGCTTAAGTAAAGCTGTATCGGTGTAGGCAAGCTGTTTACGCTGCCACAAAAGCCTAGCCCCTGAGATGCGTCGAGCAGGATTGAGAAATCTGCAGGCAGTATGGACAAAATGACACCTTCAGGAAAGAGAACAATGTGGTGAAGCTTAGAAGAACATTGTAGGGTTTTCTTTCTTTTGTCTCCTAAATGCTGGGATGAAATATGTGCCTTTTCTGATTCCTATATCATATAGGACGAAGGCAATAGGAGTGTGCAGGCAGCGTTATGCGGACAAGGACGAAATTGAACGAAAGAATGACGCTTTAAGATTCATGATGTGAGTTCCAGGGCAGTCCTTTGTTAATTTTGTTGTCTTTTCATGGTGTTGTGCCCAATATCAGACGATCCCGTGACTTCAGGAGAGGGTTAAGCGCCATTTTCACAGGTCCCATTGGGAATAGCTTCACACAAGGACTTGGTCCTTGAACATTGCATGGAAAACATCTACTTGGGATGATCTCTGTATAGGGAGCTGGCTATACTTAATACAAATGCCAGGGACTTGACCTAGGTAATGTGGTCAGTGTCTGAGTGAGACAGATCCTCGGTGGGAGAGTGTATACTAATATGAGAATATGAGTACAGTGGGTTACTTTGACCCTCACACAGCATACATAGCTGATTTTCAATAATTGGAGGAGATACTCTTTCCTCATGAGCTGAGATGGAGCGCATACATACGCAAGTCGTTGTGAATAGTCGTTCGTTATCCAGAAACTGAAGTTAGACAATTGGAGGTACGGATATTTCTAGGATACTGGATATTAAACTCCAGAATCCATATCCATTCCGGTACTGGCACTTGAGCTCTTACCAAATTTGACGGGACTATTCCGCTGCCATCATTGATCAGGAGTCTATATTTGCTGTCCGGGACACGTCAGATCCAGAGAAGTAGTGAATAGACAAGCTGGGCCACACGAGAGTTTCGTCTGTTGACAATTTTGGGCTATCTATTGCTATCTTTCTGAGAAGGTAAGGTGAATTGAAATCTGGATATACTACAAGTGAAGTAAACATGTGATCAGAATGGCCTGCAAAACAGCGCTTGAAACCTATGGAAAACAATGCGGAGACTGATGTACACCATAGCACGTTGTACAATTATTCTTCAGCAAAGTGATGGAGTTATGAGTCTGGTAGATTGGAGTGTCGTTGAAAACACCATGTGCTTTGATACGGAGCAGTCAGTCTACACGTCATTGGCTTGCGATACTAATGACCGTTGTAGTTCAGAAGGTTGTTCATGCAGGAAGTCTGCATGATGGCTAGGTAACTTGAAAGGGAGTTACATCTGCTATCCTATATCTAGAGAAGTATAAAAAAGAAAAGACACATTTTGTTCTATCAAATAGATAATTTTACTCCTATACAATCTACTATATAAAAGTTAATTCTATGTACATACAATCGTTCCCCCTTCATACAGATTCATCAACGCTGGCATAGGGCTGCTCATTACATCGTCTCATCTATAGAAGTGTGGTGTGACCTTTCTCTTCTACTCCTCGTCTCCTTTTTGGGACTCTGCCAGCTTCGACCGTGCACGAATAGTCGACCCCCATTTGAAGAAAGCAAACGGAATCATCGCCAAAACGGTTCCCGCAATCGCCAAAATAAGACCCGCATATTGACTCCCAACATTATGGAAGAACTGCGACGCAAACAGCGGTGAAACCGCACCCAGCGTATTCCGCAGCAGACCCTGTCCCGCAATCGCTGATGACGAGTTCTCACCGTAACAGTCGGCGGTGAAGCTATAAGTTGCCTCAAAGATGAAGAAGATTCCAATCGCAATAGGCGTAAGTGCAATAACTGGCCCAGACCAATGCAGGTATCCGTACTGCGTAAAAGAGTATATGAATAGACCGATGGGAAGCCAGATGGCGCCGAACATAGCACCATATAGTCGGGATTCGGGAACAGCGCGATGATCAGGTGATGTCGAGATAGCCTTGTACTTGCGGATTTGTATGAAATTCGCGGCGAAACCAATTGTAGTGCCGATGCACAGAGAGATATAGGGAAGGCCGGAGATGCCTTCGTTCCAGCCGCGCTTCTCGCTGAATGTTATAGGGATAACGGATAAGAAGAGGAAGGTCACGAACCAGGCAAAGCCAATCCAGAGGCCGAAGGCGAAGACGGCGCCTTCAGTGATAAGCATATGAACGGCCTTGATGGAGGAGTTGTGTAGGGCATGTTTGAGTGTGGGTGCTTCGAGTTCGCTTTCCGCCATATAGTTGTCGTCTCCGGTTTGTTCACGAAGGCGCTTTGCTCGTTTTTGGATGATCGCTCCGCCACGAGTTTCCGGGAGACATAAGGCGATGACTATGATAAGAGGGATGTTGGCGAGGCCTTGTATGCCTTCAATCCAGCGCCAACCTATTGTTTCGTCGATGAAACCAGCGTATATGGGGGCTGCAACTGTACCAAGGATGGCGACGTAGGAGAAGGCTGCTATCGGGATGGCGCGGTCGTCGGGATTGTATATGTCGCTGAAGGTGCCGCCAACGAGGATCGTACCGACAGAGCCGAAGAGCCCTAGGAGTGCACGACAGATTAGGATGGTCGCGATGTTTTGTCCCAAGGCTAATCCGATGAACATGATGGAGAATAAGATGAACGCTCCAACGTAGATAACTCGTCGCCCGACCAGCTCGCAGAACGGGGCCAAGAAGAGCGGAGCGACAGCACATACAAAGTTGAATGTGAATAGGCCTAGTTGTCCGAGCTCAGTCGATACACCCAGATCCTTTGTCATACTGTCAATGCCTGAGCTGTAGGCGGTTGTAGCGAGACCGACGAAGAGCGTCATGAGACAGAGGAGAACCGAGACAAACGCTTTCTTAGCGGAAGGCCAGTTGAACGGGTTTTCGCGGTCACCGTCAAGAAAGGCCAATATCAGAATATTCTTGTCGGCCCCTTCCACATACCGAGGCCTGATTACAGTCGGAGGAAAGTCGAAGTCGACTTCCTCGGCCTCTCCTTGCGCTGCCAGCTTCTCTGTCTCATAGCGGAATCTGCCACCTACTATCCAGGTCTTTGTCCGTTCATTCTGGGTGACTTCCATGTCATCGCTCGCATATTTTCTGGGGAATTCAGGTGTTGTTGACATGTTATTCGGGACACTGTCTTGTACGGAGAGTTGGGCAACAGCATTTTTGGACGGATAGACCGGGTTCTTATGATCATCTGGCCCTAATACTACAACCTCCGAGGTTAGATTCTTTCATCTAAGCAAGATTTGCAAGAAACCGTGACAAAACGAATGCTGAACTATGTCACCGGTGGATATGTCGGTCTCGAATTGGCGTATCGGCATGCCGAGTCGGTCCACTATAGCCCATATCCACCGGGGAATCTTCGGCAGTTTCGTCACGGTGGCCGTGTCCGTCCAAAGGGAATCTACGGAGTTAGATAAATCACTCTATCCATTGCAGTAGCTCCTATCGATTCCGACTGCTCCTCCATGAGATTTTACGTGATTGCTTCTCTCTGCCGTACCGTATTTCCGGTCCCACTTTACGTGTTTTCTTTAGAAACGACCGTGAAGCTCCACATTGTAAAACAAGGCCATTAAAGCAAGAAAAGTCTTAAGACAGAGATTCAGGAGACGCTTAAAGTTTGCAGACGATCTAGGTATGGGGATGAGCTGTGCAAAGGTTCAATAATATATCCGGTGCGGGAGCGTTCGCAAACTGAAATATATATCCTGAGAAAATTTCTTCGCGCTCTTTGATATTGTGAATTGCCACCATCTTATGTAGATGCTAAAAACAAATGAATTGCAGTTTGATCAGTCACTTGAAATTGCATGACAGGAGACCTATCCCCTGGGAAACCGCATGCGGCGATCAGGGAGTGTTTGGTAACTCCGTTTCAAGTATGACCAAGGATTCCAAGCAAGTTAAAACAACTGACACATGTTCACCACTGATAAGGGAGACCAAAGAACTTACAATAGCTCCTATTATTGGTTATGGCATAGTCAAGGGATTCATGGATATTGTCTCGTATGGCCCTATCCGCTGCCATCTTCCAGCTGCATTGTATATTTTAAATGACTATTCAACACAATGTTGGGTTGCGCGGAAAGTTAGAAAGGAAACAGCTCCTACTCTTCTTAATAATCGATATATTTGAAATTCTCCGCGTCTGAGCAACTAAATGATTCGTATATACCTATGCTTCCACAAATAACATACCATGAAGTCCAATTGCATATAAGGTCACGTGTATAGTACACAGCTTAGTCATCAAACGTCAAGCTTGAAGACGTGTACAAGCCATCTGTAACCATATGGCTTTGGCGGCATGGCTTAAGGTTGTTAGGTTTTGTTGGACTCTAGGAGCTTGTAAACGATATATATATTCTGCGCCATTGATACTTTGAACATGGGAGCAGTAAATGAGCAGATGGGCTCTCATTACCTGGATGTAGGAAGCGGTGTTTAGGTGAATAACAATCATACAAGATTTTAATTGTCGCCCGATCTCGAAAGAATATCAGTTCGATCTTTACACGCTGATGTAGGTTGCCTGGTAGTTACCTAAGCAAGCAACTAAGAGAACATTAGGGGAAATCTTTCCAGGCGCTGACACGAACCAGGACTAAGGATCATCGACCAATATCATTCTTCGGGTTGACAGTGCGAAGTGAACCGGGGCTGCAAATCAAGCCAGCATCACACCAATCGGGCGCAGTGTAGTATTTGGCGCCTGAACCAACCATGGCCTCTCAGGATGCCACGTCGAGGACTGAAGCCCCGGAGGATTAACGAAGTACGGAGTAGATTCCGGTCACCATTCCGGCTGTCATAAGTGAGGCTGAACAGAACAATTCCTTTGTGGACATACTGTCACGACCAACATACTCCGTAATACTCCATAATGCCCCATAGATAGATCTGGAATCAGGGTGCTAGCTAGGGAGAATCCACCAGGACCAGCGATCCCTGAGTTAAGCTCCTGTCATGATACCAGCCGTATCTGGAAGGGACACGTTCGATAAGAATTGTGATCTAGCGAAAAGTTTTTCGAGACAACTTGGGCAGATAAAAGCACTTTAGAACAGCGAAAATACCGGGGCTGGCGCAATATGTCCTTGGTGGTTACAGTTAAGGTTGTTTAACCAAGTTTTAGCGGGTTTTAGCGGGCGGAGCGGGTCGCGCTGCCAGACAGGGCAATACCATATAGTAGTATGATGCCCTGTCAAGAGCTCAACGAGGGGCACGCATCACATCTTCAGACAATAATAGCAACTGATCGCACGCTATTTTCGTCATGAAGCGACTAGGAGCGGCCCGTCGAACGAACCATGGGCGCGCACTGCCCCATTTCCTTGCGTTCGCCAGTTGCGAGACAGCGTTATCGGGTGGCTGGGAGTTGTTGTCTCCCAGCCTCCCCGCCAGCCTTCTCGATATCGCACAACGTGACTGCAGCAGTTAATATCTCCCAGCAGGCGCACTGTTCAGGAATGCCCACCATGCCAGTTCAAGTACCGTGGTTCACGTCCACATTCCTCTCGTCTTGACGGACGCCATGATCACTCGAGGCGGTGCCAGTCTGAGAACCGTCAACTGTAAGTGGATATCCGCAGATCTATGAAGCTTAGCTGTGAGAAGAGATAGCTGACAGTACCTGGTACGGAATAGCAAGCAAGCCTCAACTGTCACATTCAGAGTCACGGCAGTCTGTCGCAGCATCGGATGATTATTTCTCGTTTTCAGATCAGTCCTCGACGAAGAGTAGTGGGAGCAAACTGACGGTGGTTCAATACGCGACCCCGCAATCCCACAGATCGCGGGAGCCGTCTCCCAGTCTCCCTCCCACACAGGAGGAAGAAGAGATGACGCTCAAGGCGCCTGAAAGAGGAATGCACGATGCGGGGATTCGACGTTCAGGAGCAACGAGCGTCCCGTTCAGCGATACCAAAGTGTCAGAGGCCCGTTCCAGCCCGGACAATACCGATCGAGTGCCAGGCACGCAGGACATGCCATATATCCGATTCGCAATTGAGCAGTTGACTAGAGATGAGGAGGTTGCAGGTGTAGGACGACAGGACTCCACGGCTAGCACTGACTACCCTGTCGACCGGTTCCATGGAGAAGGTTCCCTTTCCCATACTCCGGAGCCCTCGAAAGAACCGCCAACTCCTGGCCCGGAGCGTCCTCCAAGTACACAGAGCGAGAGATCGGATGTCATTGGATCCTTGTTCGTTGCAGCGGAGCAGCCGGACGATAACCTGTACCCGTCTCTCGATTACGTTCCAATTGTACTACGGCCGTGGGCGTTGGCTGCAGTTATACTCTGCTGTCTGCTCATGATCACGGGGGTGGCTTTCTGTAATGCATGGTCGCAGCGATATGATGGGCTATGGAACTATGATGGGGTGGGGACATCGCGATATTTCGTGTTCCAGTTCCTTCCCCAGCTCCTTGCCGTTCTGCTCATTATCTGGATCTTCGTCATTCAAGCGGCGGTATATCGCACAATCCCCTTCTTGATGATGGCCACGGAACGGCAGCAAGATAGTGTTTTGCAGAAACTATCGATCTTACCACGGAATTTCCTGTTTCCGGATTTCTCCCATTTCAAAAATGGCGAACTCTTGATTGGAATTTCTCAGTTTATCATCTGGCTTACGAATTTCTTTGCAATACCCCTTATGTCATGTCTTTTCCAAACGAAGCACTATACTATTGGCGGAAGAGGTGTATGGAAATGGGTGTCAGTACAGCCCGTTGGCTGGACGCTGGTAGCTGTTTATGCGTTAGTGACTATAGCGCTGCTACTGCTCATGTTCAGATACTGTCGAAGCTGGACCGGTCTAATATGGGACCCTGTCAGCATTGCAGACCTCATTCCGCTCATCCAGAGATCCAATATCCTTCACGACTTTGAGCGGTCGGAGACTGCGCATTCCGTCACTGACACGGTGGCTCCCCGGTTCCTCAGACTTGGCTACTGGAAGACATCGGACAAGAAGGATGTGTTCTATGGCATTGGCGAGGAGCACGCTCCAATACGGAGTCCTTCTCTCCATGGCTCGAAAAATTGGAGAGAGAAACAATCCGACCCAGTAACTGCACTCCCAGACATACAAGAACAGGGGGGCGTGTCGAATGATAGTTTCCAAAATAATCTGCACTCGCCTACCGTTCGATACAGATGGATGACTTGGTTTCTCAAGGACTCCTCCCTGATAGCATGGACTGCTATCGTTTTCGCCCTCTTCATCGCATTTGTGGTTGTCAGCTTCGTCAACGACGCTATCCCAAGAGGATTCGTGCCTCGTCTCTCAACATTGGCTTCTGATGACGGATTTTCAGCCTCCAATTTCGTCTTCAGTTTTATCCCCGCGTTCATAGGAACATTTTTGTTTCTCGCATGGCAGCCCATCGACATCTATTTCCGTGCATTACAGCCCTTCTTAGAAATGTCATCCCCTGAAGGCGTCACTGCGGACAACAGTCTACTCTTATCATACCAATCGGGTCTTCCATTGGGAGTAACGTTATCTGCATTACTAGCGAGACACTTCAAGGTGGCTTGGATCTCCTTCATGAGCGTTGCGTCTCTGGCGATTCCAGTTCTGTCTGGTGGTATCTTCATAGCGTTGTGGTACCCTTCAGAGAGCAAAGTTCGAATTACCGCCTGCCTACCAGCTTTCTATGCCCTGGTTGCCTTCTGCGCTTTATACGCTGTTTCCTTCCTTGTCATCTGGCCAGGTCGGAAACGGTACTTGCCACATGACATCAGCACACTAGCAGATCTTTTCAGTTTCCTGTACCAAAGTCCTCTTCTCAGCGACAAGCTGCTGCGTGAACCCAGAACCAAAACAGACCTAGTGACGCGACTGATAATTTCGCCGCCCGGCGGGAGAGAAATTCCTCGATACGGGTTCGGGGTGTATTGTGGCCGCAGCGGCAAGGAACATCTAGGCATCGACCGCCTACACAGACCAGGGAAACCAGACATGCTCATAACAACCGCTACAATGAAGCCAAGGAGGGCCTCCCTGCTTTCAACTGGATTCTAGCGCAAGATAACGTTCACCTACGCTTCTTCTTCATCAATAGTCGACACCAGCATATCCTACATCAAATTTCGCCCTCATCCCACTTCGCATTTACGCACCTTACGAAAAGCACTAATGCCTTCACGACTAGACGCATTCACGGCAGTGTAACGATACCAACGGTCTATGATCATTTTTTTTACGGATATGCGTCCCTGCTTAATTACTTAATGTCTTTTTTCTTTCCTGTATTTCCTTCTTCCTGCTGTCCATGTTCAATATTCTTTGTTCATTTCACATAGATCATACAGGCGTCTATGGTAATATTAGTTTCGGATCTTCCTCCCAGGTGTCGCGATAGCGGGTACTGATTCAGGGATCAACAAATACGAATACACGTGGGGAATGAATGTCACGAATGCCCCTTTATTTTACCATTGATATTTTCCCAGCTAGATAATAGCACGTATTCATAGGGGCTACACAATAGAATTCACAAATGTGACTATTAGTGAAATTTCTAAGTTGCGTCAAGCTTTGAACTAAATAGTCACCTCATAAATCATATTCTATGCATATATGGCCCTGTATAAACATGTCCAGTACCATCTGGCAAACCAACTCATACTCATAACTCATGATTCTTAATCAACAGCGCCACAGCAGATGCTAGCAGCGACCAACAAAGTGACATAACTAAGTTATATTGTCAGTTTGTGTCGGTCTTTCGAATAAACTCACATAGCATAACAATACTTACTATATGTATATTTCAAGCCAGAAACGTAGCATGCAATAACAACCTCCCTTAGATGCCCGCTTAGATTAGATATGTAGCCAACGTCAGAGGTTGCTCGTTTAATTATCTGTTTCTTGTTCGTCAGTAGGTTTCCTATCAGGTATGGATCCCTAGAGGGATAGGAGAACATGAGGATGATAAAGGGGAGGGTAGTACTAACCTTCCTCGCACCCGGCCCAGTAAGATTCCTCTCCAACTGCTTCTTGAACTGGATCCCCAACACGGTATTGCTCGCTGTGACACCACCGGTGATGCCTAAATTGAGAAAGAAAAAGAACCCACTCGTGGCCATAGCCACATCCTTGGCTTCGAGCATCGAGGTCATGCTCACGAACACCCCGGCGCCTGCGATGCCGGTTCCGAATCCTCCAGGGATGATATAGAGCGATTCCCACAGGTTCGTGTTTCCGTTCCACCGTAGGAACAGGAGTATGTACGTCACGGATGCGACGAGGCCAGCGCTCACGATGAGGAGTTTATACCGGCCTGTTCGTTTGATAAGTACCCCAGCTACGAGGCCGCCGATTGCGTTGCCGACTACGGCTGGGGAGAGGTGCGCGCCGGCGTTTGTGGCGGAGGCGTGTGCGGTAACTTGGAAGTACAGGGGGATACAGAACATCATGCTGACTTGGGCCATGATCTGGAGACCCATTACTATGTAGCTTGCTGCGACGTTGGGCTGGCGGATGATGCGTAGGGAGAAGATAGGTTCTCGAGCGACGTAGGCTTCGATGAGGACGAAGGCGATGAAGAAGATAGCTGTGCATAAGGATAGGAAGAGAGTGTAGAGCGAGAGCCAGGGGAATTTCTGGCCACCAAGATCGAGAAGTAGGATGCCGACTGAGATGGATATCGTGAGAGAAATGATTCCCAGGAAGTCGATCCTTCGTATTTTTGATTGTGAGGATGAGTTTGGATCAGCTTCTACTTGGTTATCGTGGTGCGGGATATCAATGTGAAGCCTGGCTGCGACGAGAATTGCAGCGAGGCAAAACAGAATCGCTTGGATGAGGAACATCCTGATGAGAAGTTAGCACATATGTGCGAGGCTGGAATAGCTGGTAAAGGGATATACCATCTCCATCCGATCGTGTCTGCTTGCCAACCTCCAGTTGGTCCTCCAAGACTGCGGCCGAGGGTCATTGCGATGTTGATGTAGGACCTCCATGCTGCGATATCTCTTTTTGGAACTATGTCTGATGACAAATACGAAGTTCAGTCTCCGCACAACGCGGTCAGATGTGCCTGGTATAAGTACCTGTGATGATGACAGAAGCCACGGTGACTGTCCCTGCTCCTCCAATACCGCTGATGGCTCTCCCAAGGATGATGTGCCACATGTTATGTCCTACACCGCTGTTGAATGCACCTAATTAGAAACTTCACAGTCTCATATGAAATGGAAGCGACTTGCCTAACAACGCATCCGATTGCAAAAAAGGAATACGCGATCAGGAGAAGAGTTTTCCGTCCGTAAATATCGCTCAACTTTCCGTACTATGATACAACCTCTTAGTCATGTAAAGTCGAACTTAGAGTCGATCAGAATATACATACCATCGGTTGTGCCACAGATACGCCCATTGTGTATGCGGTCGAAAGCCAGTTCGCATCTTGAAGACCGCCGAATTCCGACGATATCTTTCCTGACGAGGCATATACAAGAGTAGTGTCTGCATTGGCGATGAACTCTCCTGGATAGTATATTAGCATAGGAACTATAGGAATTTTAATCGCTTTTTAGTCGATAAGCTCACCCAAGAGTAGGACTGAGATCACGCTTATGATATTCGTGAGAGTATTTGCGTTCTCTGCACTGTCTGTCCGAGGCGATAGTGTGCTTTCTGCATCACTGCGGCTTGATCCAGAGCTCCCGGACGAACTAGACAAAGTAGATGAACTGGAGGACTTCTGGATCGATTGATATGAGAACCGCTTCTGCACTTTATCATCGTCTCTTGAAATACGCAGAGGCGTGGTCTCGTCCACGACCTCTGCAGGGCCGACATGGCCATTATCGACAGCTACCATTGCGTCTGACAATGGATGGAGATGGCCAGAGCAACATACTAGACAGATATTGATACACAGACTATGCCCACAGTGGGATTAATAAGTATCGATGCAGCACTGGCCTCGAACAGTCATAAATCGACTAGGAAACCTTCGATGAGAAATTGCTGCCGCCCAATCGAGCTGTATCGGTCTGCTGTCATCCATCTCTGGGACATAGGTCGGATTTAAATTGCTTTAGGCGAACACCAAGAGAGCATCAAGGTCCATGAGTGGCTGTATGGCCGCCACCAAGCACGCCATTGTTGGCAGATAGCATGTAGACGTGCCTGGATGAGTCCGTGGTTCCGATGGAAATATCCGACTGCAATAATCGCACTCGGTGGACTTCCTCGACTATTCCGCTCAGGAACGCCGTTGGATGCCACATCGGTAAGACTGATTATTATCGTAGGTGGATCCTCATCCAGGCGACCTTTTCGAACAATAACGTCAAACCGGTAGCGGTGTCGATGCGGTGGTGTGGGAACTATTTCATGGTAACCGATATATCCGAAACACCGTGAATACTTCAATCAGCTGTCCCATACTTTGATCATTACAACCCATTGTATGTACCTCCATATTACTCACTATTCTTCCTCATCAACACCGCCGGATAAACATTTACAACGGCGCAGACCTGATATTGTGCTAATCGGTCCTCTCCGACGCCAAGATCCCACGGATGGCATCATCTGCGGCTGCAATACGTGATCCGGATGCTCCACTGCGGGTTAGATAATAATTAATGTGGGCATCCGAGCACGAGCCAGAGTGTAGCTCGTGTAAGACCGAGCTGCCGATGTCATAGCAGTTTAAGTAGTGAAGCATGTTGGATTAAAGATACAAACAACTATAACTACACGATGAAAAGTTTCTCGGGCCTCCTGGCATTTTGCTCGGGACTACTCGCATTACAGGATGTCTTTGCATCCACGTCTCCTCAGCAGGTGAATCAACAACCATTGAACCTACCATCCGGCAAGGGAGCTCCTTCCTATGTTGAAGAGCGCCCAAACATCGTCTTTATCATTAGCGATGACCAAGACCTGCAATTGGACTCGATAGAGTACATGCCACTGACCCTCAAGCACCTCAAACAACGGGGCACCTTCTATAAAAATCATTTCGTGACCACAGCGTTGTGCTGTCCATCTCGAGTCAGTCTATGGACCGGAAGACAAGCTCATAATACCAATGTAACAGACGTTCATCCACCATACGGTGAGCAGGCACAATTCCAGTCTCCTGTCGTAACATGCACTCATAATATGATACCGATCAGGTGGCTATCCGAAATTCGTCGCGCAAGGTTTCAATTCCAATTTCCTTCCGATTTGGCTACAGGAGGCTGGCTATAACACCTATTACACCGGAAAGCTCTTCAATGCACACACCATCTATAATTATGACGCGCCTCATGTGGCCGGATTCAACGGCTCTGATTTCCTGCTGGATCCGTATACTTACAGCTATCTAAACTCGACTTATCAACGAAACCATGATCCACCCGTTAGCTACGAGGGTCGTCATACAGCCGATGTGATCGAAGAGAAAGCGCTCGGTTTCCTTGATGATGGAATTTCGGGAGACCGTCCTTTTTTCGTCGTCGTTGCGCCCGTGACGCCTCACTCCAATATTGATCAGGAGGAAACGCTAAAAATGACCGCTCCCATCCCAGCGGAGCGGCATAAGCATCTGTTCAAGGATGCGAAGGTTCCTCGAACAGAACATTTTAACCCTGACACGGTATGTCTCCTATATCGGTCACGTTTTATGATTGCATAATGCTGAACTGGAACAAAAGCCCAGCGGTGTGAATTGGATCAGCCGTCTACCAAAGCAAAACCAGTCAAATGTCGACTACAACGACCATTTCTATCGACAGCGGCTACGTGCGCTGCAGACAGTTGATGAACTGGTCGATGGTGTCGTCAAGCGCTTGGAAGCCAGCGGCAAACTCGACAATACTTATATCGTGTATACTTCGGACAACGGCTACCATATCGGTCAGCATCGTCTGCTACCTGGAAAGGAGTGCGGTTTTGAAGAAGATATCCGCGTCCCGCTCTTCATTCGAGGACCGGGCATTCCGGAGAATCACGTTGAAGATGCGGTAACGACGCATATTGACTTGGCGCCGACCCTTTTTGAGATTGCTGGAATCGAACAGAGAGATGACTTTGACGGGACGCCAATCCCGCTCGGCGAAGAGTCTGTTGGTCTGCGCCATGAGCATGTCACCGTGGAATACTGGGGCCTTGCTATACCCGAGGGCGAATATAATGATTTTGGTATGTTTCTGTGTCGTAGGTTTTAGGTTGCGTGCATCTGTTAACGGTTTCAGGGCCCGATAACCCAAGTATAATCACGAATAACACCTATAAAGCACTTCGTATCATCGGTGACGAGTACGATCTGTATTATTCTGTCTGGTGCTCCAACGAACACCAGCTTTACGATCTCAGAGTAAGTCATCGGATGCATATACATCATGCTCGGAGAACATAATTGACATTCATTAGTCCGACCCATACGAACTGCACAATCTATATCCTACAAGCCGAATCGAAGATTCAGACCAGCACAGCATCCTTGGATATCCTCTATCCCGAGTCATACCTCGTCTTGATGCCCTCCTGTTAGTCCTCAAATCCTGCAAAGGATCCACCTGCGTCAAACCATGGAATGTGCTTCACCCAGACGGCGATGTCCAGAACCTCGACGACGCACTCAATAGCAAGTACAATGCCTTCTATGATGACCAAGCAAAGGTTTCGTATAGCCGATGCGAAGCTGGATATATTATTGATGCGGAGGGTCCCCAGACTCCGCTTGTGTATAGGAATGGCTTGAGTTGGCATGATTGGGTCTAGACTCGGCATGTGTCGGTCGGGGCTAGTCTATAGAATCAAATGAATCCAGTTCCGTTGTACTGGCTGGATATTGAAAAAAAAAAAAAAAAAAAAAGCAGTATCTATAGCCCACCTCACCTGCAGTCATTACACACTTAAGGTACTGCGACCAACTTTTTTGCAATCACGTGGGTTTTCCATTTCACTATCCTACTCCAAGACCTATCAAGAAAGGGCAAACGAAGGAAGTAAAGAAAGCCCAACGCTAGGACCTCGGCAAACCGAAACACTCATCGCAGTAAAAGAACGGCAAGGTCCCCTCCCTACAATCCACTCCAAAACAGACAAAGCCTCCTATACAGGATGAATGAATGATCCACCGAAGAAATTCCTCACGAAAGACTCCCTTTCCAATCGCCAATCCATCTAGATCCTGAAATGGTCCCCCCTTCTTCTATTCCCATCTAGCGTTCATAGTCACGGTGGTAAGCAGTACCCGTATTCGGATTGCTGTATTCCTTGTGGACGCGCTGAGAGCCGTCGAGGCGGGTATCGATGTCTCGATGGAGGTATCGTCCGCTATCATCCATCCTTTCGCGATGATGGCGGCGGCTGCCGTCGGTGTCGTAGTCGAGATGCTGGTCATATGCGCCAGTGGTTGGGTCGTAGGTAGTGGCCCCGGCCCCTGTTCCAGCGGTGGTAGTATCATACGTGGTGCCCGCGTCGTAGGCGGTTCCAGCGGCGTAGACGGTGCCTGTAGTATCGTAGGTGGTACTTGTGGGATCGTAGTAGGTACCGTATCTGCTGCTGGTGTTCGAGTAGTCGGTCATTTTGGCTGATTGTGCTTTTTTAAAAGTTTTTATATAAAAATCTATACTTTTTCGAGATGTACTTTTGGTCAGAAAAGTTTCGATCGCTTTAATGATGCGAAAATGCGTATAATAGGGATTCGTGCGAATCAGTCACGGGAGATCATATAATCATGAAATCTGAATACCAAAACAAGAACTTCCAGACAGCATTTGTCGAGCAGTTTATATTCTCGATCGTGGCGCTGATATTGTCACGAACAGTGATACCAACTGACATCACGGGCCGCCGCGCCTCCTCTGGCGAAGTGCGGCAAAGGGTATACTAGAGGGGGCAAGCAAAGACGTGATCACAGTACCGTGGCTTAATGTATGCAGTGATAATATATTTGGTGTTTCCAGTGGTTAGTGAAGAGCGAGAGTTATTCCATACCATTGTTTTGGTGTGGCTGATGATGTGCTTGATGCGTATGCGGTCCCACGGTTGCGGCGAGTGAGAAGTAGGCCACCACCACTATCATTCCAGGGAGTTCTAAACTGTTGTTATTGGAGAGGAGGGATATTGCAGCCATAGACTCTTTGACGTGATCACTTGAAGGACTAGTAGGAATTGCTGGTTGTCGGTGACTTTCTTGTGTGATGTATTGTCGAGGAACTTTTGTGATGCATGGAACAGCTGCGTGTATTTGAGGTTTCGGTGCTGGATCAACGAATTATTTCCCGTTATTCTATTTCCCATGGACAAGTCAGAAATTAGTAGACTAACTGATGGTCTCAATGGAGAGCGTTTTCACTGAGGAGGCGTCAAGAACTTGATGAAAATGCCGCGGGTCGTATCGAGAATAGGGTTTTCCCGTAGCATATTTTGAATTCGACCCAAAATCTCTACCATTAATTCTGCATAGACTATCAAAGTTGAAGATAAGTTAAGAAACCAAAAATGTGTATGTACATGTAGGCTGTGTCTGCTCGAAACTTCCTGTCTGCGCAGCTTCTATGTACTGTACAGATAGGCGGCGATGACGCCACCCCATCCACCAGCATTATCTTTTTCGGTCGCAATAGGAGTGAAATTATCCAAAACCATATTGGTAATGCTCTTCACGTTAGTGTTGTACAGATAGAGCGCAGAAGAATTCTGGGTACTGATGGCGTTCGTTTGGCAATCGCCATTACTGGCATTGCAGTCACCGTTGTCGTTGAAGAAAGCCCACACGCAACCGCCATAGAGGAACAGGTCTGACGAGCCCTCAATCCTCTCAAAGAATGCCATGCGGCAAAGAGCATCATCTGCGGCGCAGTTGGAGAAGTTCGGATCGCTAGCAACGAGGCTGCCAGCCCACGGGGCTGGCGCGTATTCGTTTCCAGGACCTTGCCAGTATGGAGTCTCACTCTGCTGCATGGCAGAAAAGACATTCGAGGCGTAGTTGAAGTTGTACTGGTAAAGGGTGTTGTGTTCGAACCCCGTTCCTACCAGCCATGTGCCCTTGGTTGCTTCAACCAGCATACCGCGACCAGTTGCGATTGTTTGGTTGTTATTGCCGTCCAGGTCATGATCTGCTGTCCAACCCCACATATTCTCGACATAGACGGATGATGTATTGGTGAGATGCAACATACCCCATGCGGCTTTGCAGGTGTCAGGATCATTAAGGCAAATGTCCTCGATGGTACTTCCCTTGGCACCTCCGACGCGGAAGTGGGAGTTCCAGAAACCCACATCTCCAGGATTAGAACCCGCGATGTTAACTTCAACCTACGATGGAATTAGCGAGATGGTATACAAAGGCGTTGATAAACTTACCATTTTGCATCCAGGCAAGACGTCGGACACAGTGAATATGAAATCGTTAATCTGAGCCACGCCCACGTCGCCGGGCTCGCCGACTTGTATCATAGCCCTCGGCGTGAGTGCATCTGCGAAGTTTGCCCCTGCAGCACTGATGGCAGAAGCGTAAGCATCGCCAAAGATGCGAGAGCCTTTCGGAACAAGAATCGTGTCTGTCACAATATATGTGCCGGCTGGGAAGTAAATAATCTTGCAACCAGCATATTCTTTCAGAATAGCGTTTATACTAGCAGTGTCGTCTGTGTAGCCATCTCCATAAACAGGGTAGTCTTTGACTGTCTTAACGTTTATGAACTGGTCCACAGCATAATCCTGATAGGTGGGAGGCTTCATAGTGAAGTAGTCGCCATTAGATAAGAGAGCCGAAGGACGCAGCGTATTGACTGTCTGGCCAGACGCATATTGCTTGTTGGGATTACCGGACGTGTACTAAAGATTCATTAGCCAAAAGACACATGATACAGCACGGAAGAAATCCCCTACCAAATCCCCGTGTACCCAAGTGTCCGTGACACTACCTGTGAGGACTACACTTCCCCCGAGAGTAACCGTGTTGCCAACATTCTGAATATTGTCAAGAACAATCGAATTCGTCGCGTTGTTCGAATTGTGGGAGCTGATCAGAGTATTGCTAACAATACCCGTCGAGTCGATGACAGTCAACGAGCCTGAGGTACTGCTCGCATTGATTCCAATGTTGACGCCGTTGAACATGCATCCTTGGAATACAATGTCCGTGGCGCCTGCTATGACACCTATTTTTGTTCCGCTGAACTTGATGTCCTTGAAGACCCATTGCTGGCCGCTCAAATCTAAACCAATATTTCCACCATAGAATGTGAGATCACCCTATTCAGTAACGTTAGCGTCTTAGCTCCAAGACACCCTCTCCGCCTAAGTAAACCTACTACGATGGTGTTGCTATTGTAACCATAATCAGTAGTGAGACCAGTATGTCCCGTGGAACCGACAGGCATATTGAACACAACGTTGGTAATCTGAGTTGCCTGGCTGACGGTCCAGTCGAGAAGACCAAGAGATTGCGAGGAATCCACAGCAGTCGAATCAATGACGACGTTCTTGAGACCAATATAGAAATTGACTGTTCCACCCAGATTCGGGTCTTTGGCATAGATAATATGGTCATCCGAGAAGTTGTTGCTCGCCTTCAAGATGGGTGGGTTGATAGGATCGCCAACAATCACGGTGCCGACAAAGAGTTGAATACCTGCATCCAGCAAGTACGTTCCGGACGGCAAGTAAACTATTGCAGGCTTCGTCGTTGTTCCAGTTGAGTTAGTAGTCCGGTCAAAAGCCCCCGGGACACCAGCTGTGTCAAAATTAGCGCAATGTCAATTATTTTCTCTCTGATACACAACAACATACCATTGATGGCATTCTGAATGGTGACAGACGCATCTTTTGCGCCCGTATTATCTGCTCCAAAACCAGTGACTACATTTCGAAAGACCGAATAACTGGCCTTGTCTGCAGCAGTCAAGTAGGACGACTCTCCATTATGAGTGATCGCCTCATACCAGAACTGGGAAGAACCAGAAGTGAGGCCAGAGCAGCTGGCGGATTGGGCGGGGTTGTTAGCAGAGCCATCGCCCCCAGCACCAATGCCCCAGGTAGGGTTCGTCGAATTGAAGAAGCTTATGCCCGTTGTTTCATTCCATATACTATAGTCACTAATAAGTATTCTTACATACACAACCCAAATGACAAAGAGCTACTCACTCAAAGGGAGGGTTGTTTCTGTCAATAGAGGGGAATTTAGCCGAGGCGTCTGCGCCTTGACTGATAGGGATCGCTGCTGCAAGCGTGTTTAGGAAGAGAGCGGACAAACACAAAAACTGTTTGAGGCCGACCATGTTGGCGACCTTGATACGGGATGAAACAATTAAGAAAAAAAGAAGAAAAATTTAATGAGCGATGGATTAAGATTATTAAACGAATGAAGATCCCAGCCTCTGTTGGGAGCAATCGCGCAGCTGAATCAGAGAGGGCTTAAATAACCATTCTTCCTGCTGACAGACACGTACCCTTCCACTGCAGTCTTGTCCTCCAAGCTGTGGCCCCAGTTAACGAGCGAAAGGTCAACAAGGTCGAAGGACAGCGCAGAGCAGGCCGGTATCCAGCGCGGAATGTCGTCGCGTCGTGCAGACTGAAGGGGCTGCTAAAAAGCTTGGTTTGCTGAGATGGACGCTGGTCAGAAGAGACCCCTTGCTGCACGTGACGTCTATCATCGCTGTCAGCATCGATCCAGCAGACCCTTGATCGAGTCTAGAAGGGCTGACTAGGCCCCGGCTGGAAGGTCCTTTATTCCATGAATGAAATCCTGCGATGGTGCGACTGGCCCCCGGTCTTCTAGTCAAGTTAGTGCGTCGTTGGTATAGACGTTAGCGGGCCGTTAATCTCTTGCCGATCAATTGACTACATAAACAAGTCACCCACCTACTCTATGTATGACGCAGCAACTAATGGGCAAGCCAGTGATATGTGGTGTAGATAACCTTGCACTTAAGACTCTCATTCCTCTACTCGATGTGTCTATCCACTCAGTTCCAGTTCCGTAGACAAACTGTTGATATGCGATCGGGAAACCATGGGCCATACTCAGGAACAGGTCCGCGCGGAACTTAATTCCTTTCTGACCCTCTCAGAATTTAGTTTGTCCCGACTTACTACTATGAATAGAACGAATTTCGAAGGTCCACTATCTGCCAACCTCGATGGGAGTTATGTACCAAGCAAGTATCGGTCGGCACGGGTCGAGTTTCTGGGGTCCAGAGGCAGACAGCGATCCAAACATTCCAGTTTAAGACGCGTTGAGGTGTCGACATTGAAAATCTAAGTAGGCAGTTTGTTTTCTCTCAAAGGGAGGTTAGATTGCTCATACATGGGTACTACATGCATCTTATCTAAAGTATTACATCTTTGTTGCCCAGACATAGGTGTGGTTGTGCTTCAAGTCTGAAAGCTCCTTTGTATCTTCGTTTACAGTCCCCAATCTCCACTTTGGAGCGGCCTTGCACAAAAGGTGTCGCTTGCTGCTCCATACCACGACGGAAATTAGTGGCCAGAACGTGCATGTACCAATGCGTCTCACGTCATATCATCCATTACAAAGTGGCAGGGGAATTAGTCCATTAATATTAGCCCCGTCTTCTCGCCCTAGTATCATTCGCGAAAGGGTGAAACTAGAGGACTCCTACACTTTATTTGTGTCAAAACCCATTATTTTCAATCACCTACTAATTATACGACAATAAGCTCTAGAACCTCTTTCTACCAAGTTTAAATATAAACAGGAGCTAATTGTGGATCAATTGAGAATTTTGGCAGACGCGTCACTACTAGATAGTTTCAAAACTTCTACCGTGTAATTGTATGTGGCTGGGCTGTTGCAGGAGTGCAATCAGAGTAACACATACCCACATCGATTCTTGAAAAAACGGCCAGAGAGAGAAATCTAGTCATCAATTAATCAACTATATACCGGTTGAATGTGGTGTCCCGACTTTTTCAAACAGTTGAGGTAGAAATCGAAACTATCAGAGGAAATCCGTTTCATGGCTCTATTGCATCATTCTGTAGTGAGTAATATAGCCATGGTTTCAACAGGCATTCATAAAATCCATAGGATCCGTCTTTAGTCAGAAGTCAAGCACGATCAGTCCATCAGCACTCGAGTCAGATAAATCCCCACCATGAGCCGACGCTAGGTGTTGGCACATCACGATCGAAACGGAACTCCGGGAGCTCCAGAAAGCTATTGCGTGGTTCTTCGCGAGGGTAAGTCGCTTGCGACGACGAATCCCCATGAGTGGTTTTCTGAGATATAAGATCCGCGTAAAATTCTAACTTTTTCAGAGCCTTCACCATATCCCTTATTCTCTCGTGACAGTTCTGCTTCACCGTGTCTTCTAGAAAGAGCATTGATGTCTTCGCCAACTCCTTATCAGATTCAATGGCCCTGTGAGAGGTTTCCAATATGCGGTTAGCCGTCAAGGATATTAGGCTGGATCTATACGCACACGTTGTGATACTGTGTGATCGCCAAATTTGTTAGCCAACAGGCTGTGGGTGACCGCAGCAGGATCTAGCTCACCGAATAAAAAATATGTCCCTTGGCGTGACTGTTGCGTACAACTTTATATACTCCCGACACTCATTGACAAGAGTTTGCCACCCTTGCGGCACTGGTGCACGAGAGACAGATTGACCGGCAATCATCTTATCCCCGTAGTCTTGTAGACGACCCATCCACGTAGAGTAATGGTACGAATCCCACGCACTTGCAAAAGTTATGAGAGCACGGCATGAGAGACGCGTAGAATGAAGGATGCAGAGGTTTCTGGACAATCCAGAGACACCGGAGCGTAGCAGGGTTGTAATGCGAAAATCAGGAAGGATTCGAGATGTCCAGTCGTCAAGCATGTCAGATATACATGCGACATTTCGTGATCTCTCCTCAGGAGTGCAGTTCTGCGCAGATGCTGAGTAAACACACTCGTAGACTTGTCCTTGAATCCTTGCTAGTTCTATGCGAGCGCGAAAGAAATTCAATCTGGTATAGCCATCAGAGGCAAAGATAAACCCAGCTGGATCGTCTTCCAATTCGGATGGCGGCAAGTCTAAATCCATATCACTATCGTTCTGGACTGGGGCTAGCCCGGCATGCAAGCTAATTTCTCTGTCCAGGATATAGGCCATCCAGAAGACCCGGTCTCGTTGTAGAGTCGAGGCCGGAGGTAGATGTTGCGAACACTTCCTAGTATGAAGTCCAAGCCTATGTGCCAGACGTAGAGCGGTAGCGACCAGAAACAGGGCCGGCCTCGCATCATCGGCCGTCCAAAATAATATGACGAGCCCAAGGAGCACCTGAACATTGACTAAACCAGTGTCAGACATGATCACTTCTGTCAAGACTAATTGAGCATTGTTCAGATAAGTCTCCGTGATGCCTATCGGAGTCACTTCGCCTGGGCTGCTGGTATGATGGGCCAACGCGAGAACGACATTGATCAACGCCCAGATGACTGGATTTCTTGAGTGCGGGTCCTGATACCAACTCTTCACTAGTTGCAACAGCGCCCCGGAATGGAAAAGAGGGAAAAGGGAATTGAAGTCCGTAAGGTAGTGCTTGACTAAGGGCAGGACATCTTCATAAGGGGGCAGGTTCAAGGCGGGCACGTTCGAAACGCGAGGTAGAACGACGGGTTCGCTGACAGACTCTGGCGTTGGACTTAAAGTATAGTGTTCGGGAGTCGAGAGCTTCTCAAGGCGCTCAACCTTTTCCAGGACATTGCTGAGCTGGTCTTCGAGGACCTTGACGCGCGATTGCAAGGCACTATCTCGCAGTTGCCGTTGAGCGGCAGCCTGTTTCCGCGATGGTGTCTTTCGACTAGCAGCTTTGTATGTGCAGTCAGAACTGTATGTTACGCAATGTGAACAGCGAGGTCTTTTGCCGTCGCACTTGATTTTTCTTCGGTAGCAGAGATCACAGGCCTTGCAATCCACATTGGCCAACGTTAGCATGGGCCAAGTCTCACTTGCAGGAACCGGGAACATATGATCACCTTTCTCTGTGGTTGTGGCTGGGCTGCATCCATATTTGATCAGGAGCGGTTCCAGGAACCATCGTACCTGTACGCAACTAGTTTCTTGAAGAGAGCGAGTTTGCAATGTCGCGAGATTCAAGAAATAAATGAAGCGCTTCCGTGGAGGCTCCGGGTGACAAATGCGTCTCGGCGAGGGCGGGGCGGAGGCGGAGCGGAGGCTCCGCTTAGTAACGAGCCCTCTATAGTTAACTATACTTCTCAGAAAGCTAGCTATAGTCAATAACATACCTAGCCTCACTGCATAATTGTATACCCACCTGGAGATATTTCTATAAGAGTAACGGCTTCGCAAGTATCAGGCAAAATTTTCAAATCATGACATCCTTCCCACCTCACTGCCTATCCAATCCCGACCATACAGGAGCTATCTGGTCCCCACTCTGTTCTGACGCTGCCCCCCTACGCTACCTGATCTAGAATACTTCTATCTGTTTGTCTTTTTATAATGTCGACAGCGGCTGGTATTGTGTCTCTTGTCCAGTCAGATGAGAACGCGGGCTGTGTACCAGCACGGAACAGTCTCCTAACTCACAGCCAGAATACTGAGGAAAAGGATTTGCAGCCATCGTCAAGGCCTGAATCGACCGACAAGAGCAGACCCATACGCGGCGTCCGCTGGTTCATCATTTGTATTTCGCTCTACATCACATGTGCTCTCTATGGTCTCGACACGACAATCGCGGCAGATGTCCAAGGCTCTGTAGTTGAGGATCTCGGCCATATCGAGCAGCTAGCCTTGGTTGGGGCAGGCTTCCCATTGGGCTCCGTCTGCGTGGTTCTCCTGCTCGGTACCTTGTATAATACATTCAACATGAAATGGAACTTTATCACAACTGTGGTCCTCTTTGAGGCTGGCTCCGCTCTTTGCGGCGCTGCCCCGACCATGAACGCCCTGATTGTCGGGCGTGTCATTGCTGGCGCAGGTGGCAGCGGCATTTACCTAGGCTCATTGCAATATTTTGCGGTCACAACAACTGAAAAAGAGCGCGGTTTCTACATGTCCCTCATCGGTGTGTTCTGGGGACTTGGTGCCGTTTTGGGTCCTGTCATTGGTGGCGCTTTCGCCGTATCATCCGCAACATGGCGCTGGGCTTTCTATATCAATCTGGTTATCGGAGGTATCTCAGCTCCAGCATTTCTGTTCTGTCTTCCGTCCATTCACCCTGTCCAAGGCATGAGCAGATGGCAGCGTCTAGCCTCCATTGACTTCGTCGGTTTCATCCTCAGTGCTGGCGTATGGATCAGCTTCCTGCTGGCCTTTACTATGGCTGGCAGCCAGTGGCCATGGAATGACGGACGCACCATTGCCACTTTTGTTGTATTCGGTGTGCTACTTGTCATCTATATCTTACAGCAGTACCTCGCTGTCTTCACGACTCCTTCCCGACGTCTGTTCCCGGGCCATCTGCTCCTTGACCGTACACAAGTGCTTCTATACATTGCTACGGCGGCGGGAACTACGACACTATTTGTTGTGGTCTACTATCTCCCTATCTACTTCCAGTTTGCCAATGACGACGAAGCTCTCATGGCTGCTGTGCGTCTGCTTCCCTTTATCGTCGTCAGCGTTGCCGTAAACCTGCTTTCTGGATCTTTTCTTCATCTTATTAAGATGTACAGTTTACTTTATTTTATCGCTGGCATCTTCCTGGTGGCCGGTGGTGGTCCACTTATTGTTTACCTCGCACCCAGCACATCAACAGGGACTATCTATGGCTTATCAGTTCTCGTAGCTGTTGGCGCCGGCTTATCCATGGTGACCTCCTTCAGTGTTGCCTCGCTGACCTTAAAGCCGGAGGATGCAGGTGCTGGAATTAGCATGCAAAACGTCGCACAGATCGGCGGCCAAGTCATTGCTCTCGCCATTGCAGGTCAGATCTATCAATCCACAGCGTTCAGGAACTTGTCAGAGGCCTTGGTTGGCAGTGGCTTCTCCGATGCAGAAATTCGAAACGCTGTGGCAGGGGCTCAAAGCGCCTTGTTTAAGGAGCTACAAGGGAACTTACGAGATAAAGCAATTGTGGCTATTGCTGAAGCTATGCAGATGACTTTCGTCCTCGTGCCTGTTGCTGGAGGCGTCATGTTATTAGCTTCATTGTGCATGAAGCGGGAGAAGCTTTTCGGAACAACTGTTGGTATCAGTGCCGGTGCCTGAAGGTGCCAATTTGACAGGAACGCCCGGTATTTGTAATAATAGAGAGAAGCAAGGCTGTCTCGGCTGCCAGAGGTTATTCTAAATCTTCAGGATTTGGATAGGTGTATATGTATGTATACATATCATTTACGCACTGTGGAACTTAGCTGCTCGTAGATGTGCACAAGATGCCAAATAACACCTGTATTAGAGTCTAAAACTGCCTTGGAAAGCTCAAAAAATGTACTTTTGAGGCCAGAGGTCGTGCCAAGTACGACAGAAACCAGCAGCGATGGTGAATATAAGGGCTAGGATAAGGACTTTGATATCATATCTGAGATTGGCAGTGATAGTTACTTCCGCAAGGAACATCATTGAGGGGATACTTACGTGGTGATGCATGGCTCATTTCCCTCCGTCCACCTGTCTAAAGATAGATCACATCAGCGCGGGACATTTTAGGCGAAAGTGTTCTTGGGACTCAGCCTCCCCGAAAATGAAATCTCCTACGGAGATGCGCCGGTATTCCACGACTAGAAACTGCCCAAACTCTATCGCAGTGATAGGAGGAGATGACTATAGTGGTTGCCAATCTACTTAAGATTCGACTTGCGCGATGGCTTCCTCGTGGCGGTAATGCGATCCGAGAGTACGCGATCGGGCGCGACTAGAGACGCCAACCATAGCCAATAATATAAATCAGAGAGAGCAATTCTTCAAGAAGCGTCGAGCCGTGGAGCGCATGCATTACCATGCCACCGAACGAAAGACGCGATGAAGGCTTCGCTGCCGAAGAATGTGGCTTTGCAGGTCATAGCACGACCCAAGTGGCCAATAATATTGGTACCTGAGAGAAGCTTCCGCCGTAGCACCTGGGAATGAAGATGTGGTCTAGGATATGCGCATGCTGTGCTTTCGCATTTGTCTCAAGAGTCGCTTCTGATGATGACCTTGCGATAGACTATCGTCATCAGAGCCGTTAACATTGCGCAACAATGTGAAACAGGCAACCCCTCTTCAAAGAAGGGCCCCGTTCGGGGTTCCTTGCTGTAATCGAGAACACAGTTCAGTCCATTACCCAAGCTCCAATCTAGAGTAAATCGATTATAAGAACCCAGCCAGTTCTTAATGAAAGCTCTCAAGAGACGGTCATATGACGTCTCACGAACAGAAATCGGTGTAGATTACTTATCTATAGCGCAGATAGAATGCCACATGTCGTCAGCGTAATAATTAATGCACCGACTTCAATCCATCTCTCCAAGTAGGCAGATGGAAAACCTATTGGTCCCAGGGAATTGGCCTGAGTTGATATACTTGTACCCGCGTCGAAATCCACGACTAGTTAACTGGGTGGACTTGCTTGATGCTGATACAAGACAAGCCTCAGATCCAGACCTCATCCTTGGTAACCTGCCAAGAAGTGGCGCATTGTTCTAAACTCTCGAGGGCCCGACCAAACGGCGAGAGAAAACCGGAGAAACAGTTTGGTTTAGCTCAGAGACACTCTGCTGAGGAAATGCGGTTCGTAGCTGGTAGAGGAGTAGGACTTTGAGCATGTCTGCTGCAGAGGTTAATCATCTAAGCTGCGTGGACAGTGGAAGATAGATTAACTAACTAACTTCGGGTGGACCAGACTCCGTGTCGATGATGAAAGTGAATCAGAGTAAGTGGGGGTTAGTGAGCCCGTCTCTCATAGCGCTAGGGGGCGATAATGAAGCCGGCTCGCCAGCCGCGTGGTATTAGTCTCGAATCGAATGTCACGCCTCGCATCGCGATAGGGGCCTTGGAGGAGTAGAGTAATACGAGAGATGATGGCGCAGGAGTCTTCTCCGCAAGAGGGTATCTCGTTCTCGATCATATCATCTTCACAGTAATCTTAATAGTACCATTATTACTGTACTATCTCTGAGGCTGTAGACTGAACTGAAGAGAAGAGTGCCCTTGGAACGCTGGCTGTGACGATTGATCGACTTCCCAAGGAACGGAGCATCTCCACTCGCCCCGGCCCTTCTTTCTCTCGCTCCTGATCTGATCGCAATCTCCAACACCAACCTCAATCGGTCATCCCAACCCTCTTTTTCTCATCTTTTCGACTCCTAGCCTGGCTTTCTTTATCCTTAACAGACGGTGAATTGATTTCTACCGTCTGGTTGTTTCTCATCTGGGGTGGAATGGTTTCATAGAGCTAGCTCTACTTGCACGACACTCGTTTCCGCCCACCATTTACAGCCCGTCAGGGACGGCGCGATCAATACTTCCATCCTCATGATCCCGCGACTTATATCGCTTTCGACTGCGCTCGTCGCCATCAGGCTCTTCCCGGTATAATCGCGCCTGCATCTAGTGGACTCTGGTGGCTCCTGAGCCTGCCACGACTCGGCCATGCTGCTCAAGCCCGCCACGCCGCTCACGATACTGCTTCTTGCCGCCTTCGCACTCCTGCTCTTGTCAGTGCTTTCGACCCCGATCATAAAAGGGATCCCGCTAGCGACCTTTGAAGATGTGGACTTTGGGGTATTTGGATATTGCAAGGGGGACAGGTGCAGTGATCTCAGGATAGGTTACAGTACAAGTGAGCATTTCCTGCGTTGAATATTGGATTGCGCCGTGCGCTGACTTGTATATCTTGCTTTTGCAGCGGGTCTATTCAGTTCCAGCGCGAATGATGGCGACTTCGACCTGCCATCCAGCGCGCGCACATCGCTCTCTTCCATCCTCGTCGTCCATCCAGTTGCGGCATTCCTCACTCTAGTCTGTCTTTGCTTAGCCTTCGCTGCCCATTTTCATGCCCCGTCTCATTCGCCGCGATACTTACTGGGCCTTCTCATTCTCCTACTCCCTACGCTTCTTGTCAGTTTATTGGCGTTTTTGGTCGATATCCTTCTTTTTGTCCCACACCTACAATGGGGCGGTTGGATTGTGCTGGCGGCAACCATCATATTGGTCACATGTGGCGTCGTCACTTGCGCCATGCGACGTACGCTCGTGAGTCGGAAGGCTAGAAAGAGACGTATTGCAGAGAATGCAGAGATGAGTGGCGAGAATTATTACAGTCGCCAGAATGCGTTGGCTGCCTCTTTTACCAAAGCAGATTCTCCTCCACCGCTCAGTACGGAGACCAAGGCTCCTTTCGTCTCTGGTGCGCCATCTTCTGACACTGCTCCCGCCTTCGCTACCTTCGACTTGGCAGGGCGACCGACCGACGATGATCGTCTTCCTTTGAATTCTCGAAATGCGAACAATATGCCAACCGGTGCAATGCCCAACGACCGCTATGCGCCGTCGGGACCACCTGGACCCCCTGCAGGTAACCAACGATCATACCCTGCTCGTGATGAGTTTGGAAACCCTCTTCCTCCATCTGGTGCTCCTTATATGGCCGGTATGCCTCCTGAAGCTGGAGACCCTAGACTGCGGAATCAATATTCCGATAGCACCATGGGTTCACGACGAGGGCCACCACCTGGACCCGTGCTTCGAGGTCGAGGTGGCTTCCCCCCGAGAGGCGGTTATGGCCGAGGAGGCCCTTATGGTGGACCGCGTGGGCCACCTCCAAACGGGCGAGGCCGTCCGATGGGCCCTGTGCGTGGTGCTCCTCCAGGTCCAGGTATGAGAGGTAGAGGTCAACGGGGGCCACCCCCTGGCTATCCCCAGACCAGAGGCGGTCCGCCAAATGGTCCGGATCCTTACGGCCCAGGTCCTGACTCTCGACCACCTCCCAACTTCGGCGGATATGTGCCCGATATTCCTGAAGAGTACAACTATGGACCTCGTGGCCCATCACCGGGCGGTCCAATGAGACGTCCCCCGCCTGGAGCGGTCGGGATGGATAGGCCACTGAACGATGGGAACCGCGAGGTTGAGTCTTTCGAGATGACTCCTCAGCCGTTAGTTCCTGGGCGGCGAGATCCTTATACGGAACCTCAGGCTCCTGCCGAGATGTTACAACCAAATGCGGAAAAGGGACAATCAGGCGACCAGAGTCCCACGAGCGTATACAGCCCAACAGAGTAAGCTAATTATTCTTCCCTGACTGTGTTCTCTGCAAGCTAACCCTGTATTTAGGCCGTATGTGCCGCCGCGTACTGGTTGGAACGATAGCGGGCCCCGCCCTGCAGAGCCTATGCCCTCGGACGAACCCCGCCTACCACGTTTATCGCCAGTAGACGAAGGGCGGGCTATGAGCCGTACGGGAGCGATTCCACGACCCGAGAATAATTATTATGAAGATATCGAACCCAAGTTTGCGGCGCCCCAACTTCCCGGTTCGAGTGATCCAGTACCGTCAGCACTTGTTCCAGGCCCGCCCCCCATTGAGATTCCAATCAGTGGCTCATATGAAGACATACCTGAAGGTGCTCGGTCCCCTGCCGCTAGTGATATCAGTCATTTTACCTCTATATCCGAACGAGGCATAAACCCCAGGTGGCGCCCGCCTCCATCATCAAACCGCGTCGTACAGCAACGGAGACAAGACATTCTACTTGGAGACAACCCTGATTTCAATCTGCGGGCTGGCAGAGGACGAGGTGGTGGCATTGACCGCGGTGGACGGATGCCAGCCTTGCCTTCTCTACGTGGTGATGGAAGATACCCCATGCCTTGATTTTTCGTTCCGTTTTAATCCGCACTGTATATTAATGATTGCATCCACATGTCTGGCTGTAGATTTTGAAAAGACTTGCTGTGATGAATGAAATGGCTGCTTGGTTGCATGCTCTTGTGTCTTTATGCAGCAAATGCTTTCACCTGGATCGGAAGTGGATATGCATGTGCCCTTCCACCTGGTTATCCTTTCACATCATTGCATCTGAGCGCATTATGCGCATTCTGTTGGCTTCCTCTTGTTCCCTTATTCCTTTTTCTGTTCTGTGGTGACTGCCTGGGAGAATACCTCACTTTGCAGATCAATTTCTCTTCTACCCAGGAATTTTCAAAAATTTCTTTCTTTACACCTCACTTTGACATTCTCCTGCTGCTGTGTCCAGTGGGCCCTTGGTTTTCTTTCTCTTTGGACCGTTACCTTACTCCGTACGGGACGGTTGAGTGTTTCTAGTTACCCGAAGATTTGAGCAATACTAGCTGTTGCTAATATACTCCTAAAAGCAACTTTCAACCTCACTACAAATCAGACATGATATTCCTTTGTCGAGCAGCTCATGGCGCTATGGCAACTGACTTGAGCGAGCACTCAGATGCGAGTGCTAGTTTGAGATAGGACCAGAATACTCCGTTTCCTTAGACATCCTTAGCACCACAAGGTGCCTTTTTGGGCGCTATGGCTCGGCATTCTAGTAGGCGAGTCCCTCTCGTCTTCCGCTTCGGCCTAGGCGGCTACACAGGTTTGCGCAGCTAATATCTTCATCATGCTTCATAATCCAAGGCTTTCATTCTTTGAGACATAGGAGCTTTCCAGCCTCATCCTTATGCCGTTGATACATTCAATGTTCCCCCTGCTAAGTTAAACAGGACGTCGTTTTTGAGACTGCAGGATAATTTGCCCATCAACCTTATCTTATCACCACGTGGGAATTGATCGGCGCTTTCACCGACGGACAAGCATTAGTTTCCGGGTTACTGGGAAAGCTTGTAAAGTCTACCGGATCTCTTTCAATTTCCACATGGAATTGATCTGAGGCGTGGAAGCATGTGGTGAGGTGAGGATTTTAATGTTTCATAATGCACGCAGATCGTGTTGTTCTTTCTCGGCGCTGTTTACTTTTCTGACTTTTCACCAACATCGTCCTTACTACCACTGTTTATTTCTCTCACGTCTGACTTCCTTTGTGTCAACAGTTTTGTACAAGGTTCATACATTTTGCCTCCCTTCTCTTTGGCCTATTATCCATGCATAGGAAGTTTTCCTGATATCGGAGTTCCTCCTTTGATTTTGTCTTCATTGTCCTTGCTGCATCTTCAAGCTTTAAATACACCACCATGGCTGCAGAGAATGCAAAACCGAACCAATTCGGGTTCAATGTCCCATCAAACTCTATCTTTACTGGAGGCGCATCTGCTGCGAGTTTCGGGAATCCGTGGAAGCCCAGTACTTTCACATGGTCCTTCACTGGTTCCAGACCGACCATGTCTACTGATCATTCGTCTGAGTCTACCTTCAAGACGTTTGAAGATGCGGAATTCGAGAAACATCTGCGGCTTTGCGATAACGGTGATCGAAACCGAGAAGCGAACTCAGGTGCAGATTCCGACGTGAAGGAATCTCTCTTGGAGGAGATAAAAACTACACCGCTCTTCTCTGCGGAGGTGAAGAAATATGTTTCTCAGGGAAAGCCAACCATGTTCCCATCTAGAGAGGAAGCGTCTTCATTCCCACAACACGGTCTATTGGGTCTAAAGCTGGAAACTTCCGGTAGCACCGACGAGCCAGGGACGAAGCCAGACCATAAAGTGGGTATCGAGGACCTCATGTACGCAAACATCACCGCGCCATGGTCGGCTTTTATATGTGGCAGTCAAGGCAGTGGAAAGAGTCATACGCTCTCTTGCATGCTCGAAAACACGCTCCTCGCCCCCTCTAAAACCGGAACTCTGCATCGTCCCCTTGCCGGGATTATCTTTCATTATGATAAGTTTACAAACTTTTCAACCACCCAGCTGTGCGAAGCTGCATATCTATGCTCTGCCGGTGTCCCCGTCCGTGTGCTTGTGTCCCCAAGCAACTTTAAGACCATGGAACGACTGTACAGAAACTTGCCAGGTCTTCCTGTCCATGCACAGAAGCCGAAGGTGGTTCCCATGTACTTCAGAGAGGAACATCTCAATATCAGGATGATGAAAACTCTCATGGCGATTGAAGGCAACACTCCGCTGTGCATTGAGGTGAGTAGATATAAGTTTTACATGCACGCATATGCTAGGGTTCTTCTAACTTCGACCAGGTACTTAGTCAGGTCCTGCGTGAAATGGCGATGCAATCCCAAGGATCTCGAGGCTTGGACTACAAACTGTTCAAGAAGAGGCTCGAAACGGAGAAGTTTACGAAGGACCAACTTGCACCTTTGCGACTGCGTCTTCAGCTTCTTGAATCGTTCCTGGATACCTCGCCGAAGAAGTCGTCCAAAACCGCCGATATATGGGAGTTCGAAAAAGGTACATTGACGATCGTAGATTTGAGTTGTCCCTTCGTCGACGAGAACGATGCCTGCGCGTTGTTCAACATCTGTCTATCGTTGTTCTTGGAAAATCGCAGCACTAGCGGCCGTCTCGTTGCCCTGGATGAAGCACATAAGGTAGGTAATGCCCAGCTGCCAAAAGTCGATTGTCCTCACTCGAGCTAATATATTGTTGCTTTTAGTTTTTGTCGACCAAGTCGAACGAAGCGTTGGAATTCACTGACACATTGCTGTCTGTCATTAGACAGCAGCGACATCTAGGCACCAGAGTGGTAATTGCGACTCAGGAACCCACACTGTCACCAGGACTCTTGGACCTGTGCAATGTGACAATCGTGCACAGATTCAGTTCGCCGGCATGGTACAAGATGCTCGAGGGCCATCTTGCTGCGGCGTTGATCGGAAAACAGCGACAACAGAAATCAGGTTTCAACTCCGGTGATCTCTTTGAACAGATCGTCAGGTTGAAGACCGGCGAAGCACTTCTATTCTGCCCCACTGCAGCCGTTGGAGTAAATGTGGATGTTACCGGCGCAGTGAACGGGCACACATATGTGTCAGAAGTCGACATGACTGGATGTATCTTGCCTTCCATTGAGAAGCAGTCGTGCTCTCCGGCTCCTCATGAAAGTGGAAAGAAAGTGAAGGAACTCGGATCGCGGTACATCAGATTGAAGATACGAAACAGAATCACTGCAGATGGGGGCCGCAGCATCCTTGCAGACTAATTTTGCGACAGTCCTTCTTGGACGGATAGCTGGTGATCAAAACGTTATTGTGTGTGTATGTTGGCGAGCGATTTCTTTCGGGATAATGTATGGTTCTTTTTCGGGCTGGTTGAGTTGGATGTCATGTGGCTGTGCATCTTCCAAAAACTTCAGGGAATTCTTTAATGTAATACTTAATGTATCGGTTGTGGGCAGTATTATCTTCGCTAGACCAGTTTGTAGTGCGTCCTTAGGGGTATCTAATCAACGGTAGTTGGTTAGATATAACTGCCGTCGTTAGAACAAGTCTGTTTACTGGAATATTAAGAACGTGGAGCCCATACATGATCTAGACTTTAGATTTAGAGTAATAAATCCTCCGGCCTAGGCACGGACAGAATAGATATGTGGGTCGAAAGCTTAGCGAAGAATTTTATATCGTTAGTTCAGTATCTAGCACTGTACTCCTATCTCACGGTAGACCTTGGTTATACTTCTAGCATAAGCAGTGACGAGACAAGGGAGCGTGCTTTCGTGTTTTACAGGATATCATGATAGATTATAATAAGCAAGTAAACTATCACCGTAACTAATAACACAAAAACAACCAGCTGCCTTGATAATGAAAAAGAGGAGGTTGAGCCGTGTGTCCACGCGAGATCGCCATTCCAGTGCCTGGTTCACGCGTGACGCATGACGTCAGGGATCCCGCAAAGCTTCAACGAGAACACACAATTTCCAAGTTAATAGAATAGCGAACAGCGAATGACGACGGGATATGTGTATATCCAAAAGAGGCGGACGGTGTACGCTGCGTCATTAGACACGATAGATATGTCGCTTGCTTCCATGGCTTTAAAGCAGTGTCGCACTCACTTACTTGGCTGGTAGCGCTACAAACATTCCGGCAAATACTGATCAAGCGACTCCAGGGAAAGGAAACGATTTCCAACAGAACTATGAAGGGAAACAATGACTATGATATGAGATTATATTGAAAAGGGCGAAAGGAAAGTATAATTGCCATTATTTGCACATTGTGGCCTGGAGCCTCTTTTTGGCTCTAGGGGCAGAACAACATGAACGATCCGGGTTTGGACAGTACTATTGGCCAAGAGGCTACTGAAGTCGATGGACATATCGACAATCGCGAGACAGGGTCTATTGATCGTCCTGAACTGGGTTGGGCTGATGAAACAAGAGTACGAGATGGAGATGTGGCAGAATCCCTGAAGCCAGCAAGATGGTGGATTGCGTCCACGGCGATTCCGTTGACAGCGGTACGTTGGTAGCAATTAATTTTCCACTTTGTCTGAAAACATCGAATGAATGACAACGTCCTTAAGGCTGACGATTGACTATAGGGGACCTTGGGCCCAATGGCAAATGCTTTCAGTATTTGCTCTCTGACGCAGGATTGGACTTATCGATTACCCCCGAACGGAGGTTCTCCTGAGGATATTCCAGATCAGTCTTGGTTTGTCCTGGCTTTCTGTTTCTCTGGATGTGCCAAACGCTGACTTCGATTGCAGGGTCATTGCAGTCAATGCGATATCACTTGCGTTCGCCCTCATAGCAAATTTCGCGCTGCTGATGAACATGGCTCGACGAATACGCTTCTCTGTGTCGCAGCCAATCATTATTGTCGGATGGTACATCGCCTCAATAATGCTGATTTGTCTGCTCGCGATTTTCAAGTCGTATAATGATTCGAAAGTCGGAGTCCTCACGCAAGCTTATTATTATGGCATACTAGCGGCTGCCATATACTTCGCTATTTCTTCGTTGCTCCTAATTACTGTCTACGGTGCATATAAAGGACACTATGAAAAGGAGTTCAATCTGACCACAAGTCAACGGACACTTATGTTGCAAACTATTATATTTTTAGTTTATCTCTTGGCCGGAGCTGCCGTCTATGCGCATATCGAGAAGTGGAGATATCTGGATGCTATATACTGGGCTGATTTTACATTGCTGACTATCGGCATTGGCGACTTTGCTCCTTCTACTCATCTGGGCCGCGGATTGCTGTTCCCGTTCGCCATGGGCGGGCTGCTGATCATTGGTCTAATCATTGGATCGATAAGATCACTCATGCTCCAGAAAGGGAGTCAAAAATTGGCTGGCCGCATAACCGAGAAGACGCGCAGGGCTCTTCTAAAACGGGTCCTAGCCGGGCATAAGCACCCCCTAAGCTTCTCACCCAATGCTAACGAAGACGGGAGCGAGGATGAGGTGGAAAGAAGACGACGAGAGTTTCTGGCTATGCGACAGGTACGGCGGATCGCGGAACTGGAGCAAAAGTGGATTTCGTTGGTCATTTCTTTGACTGTGTGGATGATGTTTTGGCTACTCGGTGGCGTGGCCTTTTGGAGATCAGAGAGAGATCGAGGCTGGACGTATTTCCAGGCCCTCTATTTCTCCTACACGTCTCTCTTGACGATAGGGTACGGTGACATATACCCGGTCAACAACTGGGCAAAGCCGTTCTTTGTATTCTGGTCGCTCCTTGCTGTGCCTACTGTTACGATTTTCATCTCGAATCTGGGAGACACAATCGTGAGGGGGATCCGCAACGCCACGCTCTACCTGGGAGAGTTAACAATTCTTCCCGGAGAGCAGAGCTCCATGGAAAGATTCAAAAATCTGCTTCGTTTTGCTATTGGAGAAAGAGGTCCTGGAGATACCGACGAGGAACGACAGCAAGAAAACAGTGAGCCCAATCGGGAGCAGACGCGGATAGTTGAACAGGCGGAAAGTGTCATGGAACAGGAGGAACTCCAGGAAGAAGAAGAGGCACGAGAAAAAGGCGATATCCGAGGCGAAAATATCCACCACTACCAGTATCTTCTCATGCACGAGATTCGGAAGTTGTTCGGTTATGTGAATAGTGAACCACCGAAGAGATTCAGCTACGAAGAGTGGGCATACTATCTCAAGCTCCTGGGGGAGGATGAGTCCGTTGCGACTTATCATCGGGCTCCACCACTTGAAGCTGATGCGACGTCGACTCAGCAAACTGATTACTCGGAAGGTGGCGACGAAGGCCAAGGGAAGACGCCAAAATGGAGCTGGATGGGGAGCAGAAGTCCCTTGATGGGTGATAAAGAAGAGGCCGAATGGCTTCTGGAGGCAATGTCCGAGAGACTGGAAAAAGAGCTGAAGAAGCAAAGAGATGAGACTCAGTCTCGAATGCGCAGTTCTAAGGCTGATAGACGCAAGTCACAAGAAAAGAGCAAGTAGTCCCATGGGATCTATTTTCAGAGATGTGTGCCCATATCTATTCCCCCATTTTTGCGCTGGTTTGGGTGTCTTTGTTATAGATTTTTGTTTTTGATAACCAAGACTCCTTTGTCATTTTATTCTCTGCAACAGTGCATTAATGTCATATTGTAATTTTTGCTCTCCTCACACTGCATTCTCATTTAGTCTGCATCTATAGATGTTTGCATAATCGTTTATCGTTCTTAATTGTGATACCACGTGCAGTGGCAATTTCAAAGTAACGGTAAATCATCAAGTACAGCTGCGTTAGTTTAACATAACGATCCACTATCACTGATGTGTTTTCACATCTCAGTTCAGCGGCTCCTATCGGTATCTTATCAGCAAACATATAGTGAATTCGTTCTATAGCCGCCGACCTCGTGGACATCTTCATGAAGGTGACGGGCATTAGAGATCCACACAAAGCTAAACTCACCATGTTACAACTGTCTTACCTCTTGATTTACATATGTAACCACCTAGATAAAACAAAATATATGCTTCTTGATTGAAATGCTACTCATACTTGTTTGTCTCATAGCATTACCGGCAAACACTTATGGATCATCAAACCATGACAGCAACACGCCCCGCCTCAGGGACTCTAAGTCTCATGAAGGGGAAAACAGTGAATCAGGCTCGGCGCTGACTTCAATATTAATGCACAAAAAGGGCATGCCAATATTTACCATTCCCCGAACTCTCGCTACTGTTATCCCCCTCTCTTGCCCACAACATCTTCCGAGACAACTTCTACTTCGGAGCAGACTATATCGTGGTATACCACTACTTTCCTCACGACTTTTCCAACTACTACGTCTGTTACTACGAAGACGAATAGTACTGTTGTCTCCTCGAATGCTACAAGCACTGCACATTCATCAACGTCATCTACTCTTTCTGTGACTCCAACAGAGTCTCAAGCCAGTAGCAAGAAAACCAGCAAGGAGCCCAAGGCTATCATAGCTATCGTTGCTGCACTAGGTGCTGTCCTCTGTATCCTCCTCATTGCCATCTGGTGGTTCAGAAAGAAGCGAGAAGACTTCTACAGGAACCGCGACCAGGGACATCTTCCTGGGAGTAATCGGCCACAGACTCGCAGTGCAGGTCTCCGTGTCCCAACAGGCTATCCACGAAATCCAAACGGAGAGCATGGTACGCCGACTTCACTGTTGAACAGGATCTTCCCACGAGTTATGTCTTCCAATAACCGCGATTTGGGCTGCCCCTGCCCGCAGCCACCTGACGGTAACGCCAGGTACGGTCCGAACTCGAGTCCGATGAATGAACAGTTTCCGTTGAACGAGATACATCGTCCTGTTACTCCTCCTAACCGCCAGCATCGGGGTCCCTCGACGCCGCATAATGAAACAGGTCGTGCAGCAGAAGTTAGCCAAGCTGAGCATCAGCGGGCTTCCAACAACAATGAGGATGAAATCGATTCTATAATCGATTTGTATTCTCAAATTCCCGATTATCATGAACATCCTGCGTATGAAAGCCCTACACGCCAGGGAATACATACTCCACCACAGACGTATGCCAGCCCTGGGCCCAGTACACCAGTAAGGGAAATGGTTCAACGGTCTAACAGCCAACCTTTGTTCCTGAAACTTGATGGTCCTACAACCCCAGAATGGCAGGGGATGAGTCCTCGAACGCCGGCCACACCTAGTACTGGACTTCGTACTGAGGATTGTGACACTCCTTTGTTCCCTCGCCGGTCGTCCTTGAGAGCAGACGATCACCAGAAACATGAGCAGGATGCGAGAAACAACTCAGCAGAAGGGGATAAAGATAGCCCTCGCTACTGGTCCGACCCATCCACGGATCCGGAATACGAATCAAGAAAGCGTGAACTTCAGAGGCGGTTTGGCTTTGGAGAGCAAGTCTTCCCTTTGAGGTTGAGAAACAGGTCTTCTCCGTCATATGATGGTCGTTCAGGAGACGTTTCTGCCATGCATGGATGGGGTACCTTCGCGAACAATGACCCTCGCTGGGAAGAACATACCGAACATGCTAGCTCCGGAGTCACCAGCGGTAACAGATCAGTCAGTCAACCTATTTACACTCATCGTGATGGGCATCACGACCCTGGTAATGCCGATGAAAATCAGGAATCACGATCCCATTCTATTAGCAGCCTCTATCCGAGACCGTTGGTCGTCCGCAAAGCCAACTCGCAACCCTTACTGGATAGCCTCCTATCAGAACTGGAATCTGCTAACGCGGCAGCGAGGAACAGAGCTTCACAACCACCCGACGAACAACTAGAATATCTCCCAGCCACTCGTTATGATCCGAATGAAGAGAGGCTTCGATACGATGTTAGGGGAAGCTATGCTTCGGATGATACCATCCGTCAGATAGAGGAAACGATCGAACAATTCAGTAATATGGGACGGATGTCCCAGGGCGACATGGAAGAGACCAGAAGTTATTACGAGCACGAAAGCTTCGAGCCCCATGGTGACGTTTCACCCGCCGGATGCCTCATGCCATACAGGCATATAGGGCCAGGCGAATCCTCGAGGAGGGTTGACCCGTCACCTAACTCGAGCAGGTTGAGCCAAGTGAATCTCGGAAGCGTGTCTGGTTCACTGCGTATGTCGGCTGGAAGAAGCAGTACAGTGGCTCCCTTTTCACGCCAACGTTCCGAAGAGACCCTTATTAGCGACGACCTCTTTGGACCGAAAGTCCGTGCCATGAGAGCTGGTCGTGAGTATGTTCTCGCTGCTACAGGTGGAAATAGGGCCTCTGGAGAAGGAGCGGATGATTCACGAGACAATACGCGAGCTTCTCGCAAAGATACGAAGGGCAAGAAGCCGGAAAGAAAGCGATATGACTCTTGATCTATGTGATTTATGAACGGGAACTGGAAAACATATTTCAGTTACAAGCTCACTGAACGCCAGGGTTAGGTCTGAAGATTTGCATGTACTTGACTGCTGGCGTGATCCTGCTGTTTTGCCCATCTGCCTTGATGTTTGAATAAGACATAGCAATGTCTCCTTTTTTGCCATAGTGATCTGAGTGCGATTCTTTTGCAGTATTCTTGATCAATATTATCTGTCTAGAGTCGCCATAGTTTTGTTTAATGCTAGCTATTAAGACTATGAAGTCCAATACTTGCCATTTCATGCACGACACTCTCAGGCCTAAAGTGAGTCCTAGTAAATAAATATTTATTATGAACGACACGAAACATCGAAATAATGCAGGTCAATAAATATATATATTTCGACGTTGAAGCTAGACCACGTCTATTTGCAAGAGCAAGAGTCAACTAACTATCCTCTAAATTCCCTGGGTATTACCCATCAATCCTCAGAGACCTTTTTCTCTTCCAGACGTCAAAGTATCAAGTACCAGCGGATGAATCCTGACCCGCTGCCCACTTCTTAGCCGATCTAGTTCCATAAACCGACCATTATAATTGGGGCATCTTATAAGCTTTGTTCCCGGGAAAATTCAACGGTTTAATTAATTTCGAGAGCTTCAGCCAATTCCCCGCATTTCGGAGGTCGCGGGGTACGATGCTTTGCCTGCTGTTGAATAACTAGTAATCCAATCCAAGTCACTCACGCAGCTACTCCTTGGATTCTAAATTTCAGTCGGAGGTCCGACAGGATGATTGGAAATCGAGTAGGTGACTCCGCACAAGATGGAGGGGATGGCGTGATTGTTTGATTAGTTGAGCTATTTATGGCTCACAAACTGCTTTGCTACATTGCTTTGCTTACCTTACATTACTCAGATTGCTATCGACTGACGCATAATCGCATGGAATAGTGCACGCGATAAGATAATTCTACAGCATATCAAAGTCGCTATACATATATTCTGTCCCACCGTTCCAGATAGGCACGCGGTCGTCTTCGACAGCTATTCACCAACGAGCATAATGTCGAAACCGGTCAAAGTCGCCATTCTGGACGACTACCAGAATCTCGCACCGGCCAAATTCGAATCGCTGGGCTCCTCGGGCCGTGTCGAGCTGACCAGCTTCCCCGAAACGCTGGACACCCGCGATGCCAAAGACAGAGCGGCGCTGATCGAGCGACTGCGGCCGTTCGAGGTCATCTCGACCATGCGCGAGCGGACCGTCTTCACAGAGGAAGTGCTTGAAGGCCTGCCGAATCTTAAGCTGCTTCTTACGACGGGCCTGCGGAATGCGTCCATCGACTCTATCGCGGCTGCGAAGCGGGGTATTATCGTCGCGGGGACCCAGAGTCGTTCAACTTCCGGGCCCGATGCGACGACGCAACATACGTGGGCGTTGATTTTGGGGTTGGCGAGACATATCGCTCGAGATGATCATGCCGTTAAGAATGGCGGGTGGCAGGGCCAGACGCTGGCAGTCGGTCTGCCTGGTCTGACGCTCGGTCTGTTGGGATTGGGAAAGCTAGGCGCAGGAACAGCACGGATTGCGGTGCTCGCATTCAACATGAAAGTCATCGCGTGGTCGTCGAGTCTGACGCAGGAAAAGGCCGATGAGACCGCGAAGAGTCTCGGTTTGCCTGCCGGTTCGATCACGGTGACTCCGTCGAAGCTGGATCTCTTCCGCGCGGCGGATATCGTCAGCGTGCACTATGTGCTGTCAGAGCGGAGTCGGGGCATAGTTGGCAAGGAGGAACTGGCGGCCTTGAAGCCAAGCGCATTGTTGATCAACTCGTCTCGGGGGCCATTGATTGATGAAGCGGCGCTGCTGGAGACTCTGAAGGCAGGCCGGATTCGCGGCGCAGCGCTGGATGTCTTTGACAAGGAGCCTCTTCCTCTTGACAGCGAATGGAGGACGACCAAATGGGGCGAGGATGGACGTAGTGAGGTGCTTCTTTCACCGCATATGGGATATGGGGAAGCAGACAATATCAGTTCGTGGTATGCGCAAACGGCCGTGAATTTGCAGCACTGGTTGGACGGGAATGAGGTTCCCAATCGGTTGAATTAATTTGATGTCTGTATGGCTGCATAGTATACCTTTTTTTTCGAATCATCAGTAATAACGCATTTTCCTGTTCACTAGAAAGGGATCAGTATTGAGCATATCCAGATCGCCTGCATCTAAAGCCAAGCATTGAACGGGACAAAGCTCTCTATTAATTTTGGAAGGCTAATCTCAGGTGATATGTACATATGTCACACTAGATATCAGCAAGAACAGGCAAAAAGCTGCGTTTCAGATACGGCTGAATGGCATTTCTCAGACGAAGGTGAGACGTCGTAACGATTGTAGCATACATATAGAAAGGTTCCGTGGCATCGGACAGGTAACGAGCCAGCGTCGTTCTGCTAGCCCACGGATCCTACAACTGCTTCCTCTAGTCTCCGTATCATATAATGTGTCTCTCGGTCTGTGCCATCTTCGCGATCGACTCGGGACTGATTTCTGGCTCCTTTTTGGGCTCTGGGTCTAAATTGGCGTAATAGTAGGGGCTCTTGTCGAATTCGTCCTCCAGCATTCTGGGGGTGGGAGATGGCTCACGGCCTGTTGATGCGGTGGGAGGCGGCACCGTTAGCTGAGGGGGTCGGCGTCCTCGCGTCGACTCAGGGACCATGCGGACTGGCGGCTGTTTTCCAGCTCCAGGGCGTGTTGGGGGGTCGTAATCGTCGATTTCAATATTATTGCTACGGGCTTTCGCATCCTCCATTGCATCCAGTCGCTTCCTTCGTCTCGAAAGAACGACAAGCACGACCAGGGAAATTACGACGACACTGCAACGGGACGTCAGTAATAGCTCTCGTCACTGTTCGACCAGACCAAGACGTTCGTGTCGTATGCTGGAAGGTATACTTACAATCCCAGAATAGCCGTCGGAACAACGTTCATCATGGTCTTACTGACCGGCTTTTCGCAATCGGAACTATCGCTGCCCGCAGAACAATCCCGTCGCAGGAGTATGGAATGAATATCGAAACCCATTTTGGATATCTGGAAGAAAGGAGTGAATGGGCAAAGGAACGAATGAATGAATGCCAATATGCAGTTGTATTGCTGGGTATAGTGATATTCGTGCCTCGTCCTTTTCAGGACGTATCAGACTTCAGATGCTGCGCTCAATGCATCTGCGCTTGAGCATCACCAGGAAAAGGAGAGACTGTGAGTGAGATGAGCAAGGATCCTTGATAAGGTCGAGATCGCGATCACTGCATCCAGAGACCGCCAGGCGCTATTAGACCAAAACAGAAGCTTGAAAGGAGAGACAAGCGAATGGGCAAATCGCATAAAGGGAGGGAAAGCGAAGCGAAAAGGAAAGGAGGAAGAAAAGGCACTGGCCCCATTATTATTCCTATCGTTCTTCTTATTTTGACTACTATCATCCCGCGACACGGCCCTATCTCCTCGAAGCAAGACACCGGGCCTGACTGGTCGCGCCCCTGAAGATGGAGAGCTGGTTGTAACTGTGGCTTGGCCGATCTGAGACACCAGTCCTGAGAAATAGCGACTCCTAGTCCGGCTTCAGCTAGTCGCTTAGCGGGGATTGGATTGCGGGCTCGTCAACAGCCTTGCGCCAGTCGCTGCGGATCATCAACCGTCGGTGGTATTTCTGGAGGATTGTTGCCGACGACTGGATGCGATATGCCCTTGCATGGACTCTCTTCTCTTCTGCAACGTCAACGTGGGTGGCTTGCTCGACATTGTTGATACGGGCGGGATGGGCCGTTCAGATTCCAGGCCGTGCTCAAGCCTCTCCTCCTGTTCAAGGGCAAAAGGAAAGAAAGACAGACAGAAAGAAAGAATGCATAGCATAACAAATGTTACCGCTGCTATCCCCGTCCCCCACATTTAACAGATTCCTGGATTGCTGCATCTGGTAAAGTAAGTCGAGTTAGGTTATCAACTAGGAATTAGCTTGGCAAAAGGTAAACTGGGCCCTCTTTTCGTGTGGATGTTTTCTTGCAGGACCCTGAGCAGTGGCTTCAACGGTTAAATTGTTTGGCTTGTAGTTTATTCATTGTTTATAACCCGTCTGTTCTTGCGTCGTACCCATATCCTACATCTAGGTGATCACAGTATCACCGTTGGAGCTCCTTCTGAAGATAGAGCAGTCTCTCGATTCCGGCAGATCATTTACCGGAATAGAACCAGTCAGAGTCTAGATGTGATCTACTTGACAAGGAATTCACAACGGGTCCTTGACTGAGACTGTATAAAGACCGGCCTTCTAGTCCATTTCGATGGCTACACAAACCGGTTTTGAAGTACAGAGGTCTAGAACAAAGCTAACGTTCAAAATAGAGGCTTAACCACAACATTCTTTAACAACCTCTGTTGACTTCCAAATATTCTTGTTATGATTCTAGTGTCGATGTTTGGTTCTCCAAATGTGGTAACATGAACAAGAAAATAAACAAATCATGGAAGCTGTAACAGGCATGGTCACAGTGGTCCACTGTCATGGTTTCTGCTCTAGAATATTTTCGTTATAATCGTGTAAGTTGGATTACTACAAGGACCATCGTTGATTCGCAGGCCGACGTTGTGTAATTTTGAATATCAGAAATCTCTGGCAAAGACCACTGATCGCAATCTAGTAATGCATTGGTTCGGGTTCAAGGACTGCCTCTATACATTCCAACGTGTGGTATCCGTGACGTGCCCGTTTCTTTTGATGGTATTCGGAACCGACAGAGCCTAAATGAAGGTCGAATTGATGAACGAAAAGACAATCTGACTCTATCAGAAAAGCTGATGCAAAGACGAAAACGAGAAGAGAAACTATCGCGAGATGCTCCCAGCAACCAGCGCTAGCGAGCTCGTCGCAAACTAGGAATTAAACACATCCGACATAATATACAATTCAAAGGGTCACGTAGGACTAGCCTGATATTAGGACCCAGAGGAGAAAGAATATCTAGAGAAAAGTCAGCGGAAATTGCTTTGCTATCGCAACGAGAGGCGTCAGCTTACCATTAATACTCCAAACATCTTCGCAATAAGCCATCGGTTGCCCTGTACGCGGCCCCAATACTTCATCAATTCACGTTGCGCACCCTGAACGTTATCGACGATGTCTTCCGTATTGGCATCAATTCGCTGAATCATTTCTGACTGCTCGCTGACCATAGTAGCTAGCTGCCCGAAGATCCCGCCAAGCTCATTGATAGTACGTTCAATGGCCTCAATGGCCTCTCCTCGAGCTTGAATATACGTGTTGTTGGGCTGGGCCTCTTCCATCATGAGAAGCTGCTGGTCTGACTGCGCCCCAGGCCGGGAGAACGGTGAAGATGTCGATGGTTCGAGGGTGAGAAGATCGCTGGCGCCTCCCTGATACCCCGGCTGGGGCGTCCTACTTCTCCCAGGCGCGGTATACAATGGAGAATCCGAGCGCTGAGTGTCCAATGCAGTCTGTGATTTCGACGACACAGATGATACGAAATTCTCTGTACGCGACCGTGACGCCTGGATGTTCTTTGTTCGCACTTCCAATACCTCCTTGAAGTTGGCTCCAACGTCCGCTAGCTTTCCCTGCAGCATAACCACGACCTATGACCAGTTAATTTCGAATCCACAACGAATTTGATCGCTCCACATACATTATCATTGTGCTCGCCTTCTTGGTCTGCCTTGTTACGGGTTGATTTGGGGTGATGCGCCAGAGTCAGCGCCTGCAGGCCTGCGATTTGAGAGTTGAGTGAAGCCAGATCCTGTTTGATCACGTAGGTCAACTCCGAGATCTCCACAGGTCTGTCATCGAAAAGAGTCTTTCGTTTGGCCACTGTGATACTGTTAGCTGCCAGCTGCATGACTCCACAGGTGAGATCCAGGGCACTGCGCTTGTAGGAGCATCCCAAATCCGCACGTGCTACTTACACTCTGCCAATCTCTGCAGTTTCGCAGTGGTGCCGGTAATGCCTCGTCCGATCTCCGCGGCCTTCCTGGCGAATTCTGACCTAGCTCTTCTGGTAGCCTGAGCGCCGTCGGGACTTCCATTTGCCTGCATGCGCTGAGAATCAGACAGCAATGCCTGGCGCTGTGCGCCGACCTTGGAGGAGGCCTGGCGTTTCTGGACCTGGCCCAATATGGACCTGAACTCATTGGTCCGGTCTTGTATCGAGGGGCCAGCCATAGTGCAATTAAGATATTATGCGAATCGACGTATATCTGGTGACTTTGTAAAGGTGTATAAACGAGCGGATCGAACGGATTCTGCCACTGGAAGGCTAGCTGCGTAATCGATAAGGAGACAGGCGAGACAGAGTGACTCTCCTTGCAACACTGGGGACGTGAAAAGTGCGCAAGGTACGTTAAGTGTCCATGCGAGGCGATGTATCTGGACGACAGGACGATTCAGACAGTCGCAGGACCTGAGAGCTGTGCGTTGGACCAGAATGAATGGCAGGTCAACGCTTCCTTCGTTGTTCTTGGACAATCTGGCCGCGTTCATTTCCCGGCCCAGAAGGGAATAGCGCCTGAATACGCCACGTGACACTGCACCGCCACTATTTCTCTCTCCGCATCAGCCACCGCCTGCTCTTCAGGTCGCGCTCTCTGTGTTTTTATTCTGTCTACAGTATTTTTCTATCGATCCTGGCCCCCAGTTTCATCACTTGTATTGTTTCTTGTCAAGCGTGCCGTTGTTATACCCTCTCTGCCCTCGTTTGCCACCTCGTCAGGGGTCATAACCTCGGCCGGGTGTGGCGTGGTGATCGCTCGTCGTCAGCCTCGTCCAGCCGCGCACTCCCACCTTGCGACATCGTTGACAACGACTGACTCTGTACTCTTCTCCCGGTCACGTCACTCTCTTTGCTTACTCCCTCCTAATCTGTCTTTCTTTCCATCCTGTTTCCTTGTAATTCAGTACATATAATCTTGCAATCGCTTGTACATGGGATTGAGGACTTGCTGTGATCTTGCGACAGCGCCGTCCTGATTTCTATTGTTCTAAACCAATATCCAATACACGTCTGGCCCGCGATTTGCGCGACGACATTCGCCGGTCTATATCTCATCGCGACTCGTGGACGTCGTCCGTGCCATAGCTGGATTGTGCACGATACATATTCATGCTGTCACCCACATTAGCGTAGATCACTCTATGCTTTCGTGATGGCCGGTCCATTCCGCAATCAACAGCTGCCCAGCCTGCAGGAACCGTAAGAAGTGTCCATCCTCAGAGTGTGCCACATCATTGACATTCCATCTATAAGGATCATCGCTCGTTCAGCAAGTCCGCTGTCTCCAAGTCCTACCGCCGGCCAACCCATCTCCTTCAAGACAAATGTGAATCGAGCCAAGTCGAAACGCTGGGTGGAGGCCAAATCCTATTCGTACGACGGTAATGATTGGGGTTCCGACGACGAATATGAAGAAGAAGAGGAGGAGCCACCGGTTCCCCCCGTTCCCCAGGTTCCTCAGCTACCAAGTCAGAGGGACCGTTCACAAAGTTCGATTACGAACGCGGGGTCTTCCGCTCTGTCTGGTGTCCCTGGGTTAAGCCGGGAACATACAAGATCTCCGAATACCGATGACAAGCCGAGTTCTCCTGCCCCGGACAATGCTGCTTCAATTGCAGAACCCAGCACTCAACTATCTGAGCGTTCCGACCAGCCAGCAATGACAACTGTTACTGCGGATTCTGACTCTTCCAAGCCTCTTCCATTTATCCGCCCAGCAGATATATACAAGCGAATGCAGGAAGAGCGGGAGAAAGGAGCTCAGTCCGAAACGGCTACGAAGCCCGCCTTGGACTCTGTGGATGTGGAGCGCTCAGCTGGCGACTCTACCCCTACTACCGAACACGAGAGAAGTTCAGAGCTTGGTCCATCCGCATCATCTGCCAAGTCTCAGGAAGCTCCAATTGTCGCATTGCCAGAAGTCAAGCGGATGTCTAGCTTTGGCGATACCTTCATGGGCATGTCGAATCCAGGCAAACCTGACGAGTCAGATGCGCACAACCAATCCGATACCGAGGGGCATTCTTTCCGTTCAGCTGTGGATCAGGCCTTCGATGTCCCGCCTACTCCAAGCTCAACTGTTGGTAGCGTTGTCAGGTCAGGAAGTGAGAGCACATCAGTCATCAGTCCCATCTTGGGTACTCGTGGTTTGGAGGGCGAGAAGACACCGACTATCACGGAGGAACCAGGCGAGTCTTCCGATGGGAGGCGCACCCCTACTTTTCAACCTGGACATCGTCGTGACATCAGCACCCCAACTCCTGACAACAGCCCTGCCAGGAGACCAGTCGTCTCAGAGAATTCCGCGGCAGCTGAATCTGGAGAGGTGGCTTCAACAACTTCTCCTACAGACTCACAGCATGAGAGTTTGTCAGGTGCATCCCCAACAGGAACCCAAGAGGATGAGACTCCGAAATTTTCGTTGGCTGCAACTATTGCTCAGGGTCTCAGGCACAATACATCCTTGTCGACGACGGTCGACAGTCCAGCGTCTGCCACCGGCAGAGACGGAGATACTGAAAATGAGCTGGGAGGACAAGCTCCTTACTATAAGGAGCCCACACCACTGAGGATACGCAGTGGCCAGTACTCCGCTCAGGATACCACAACCGTTAGGCCACAACCTCTTCCATCGCTGAGCACTGAGACCTCGCCTCAGGACACTGAAAGCGACCGCTTGAGGAAAGAGATTATGCGGAGACTAAGCCCGGAAGGCTCTCCAGCGCCTCCTGAGTCTCGGCCGGAGCCACAGCGAGAGGGTACCCAGAATAGCCTCATTCCCAGTGAATATGAGAGTTACTGGAATGATCAGCCAGCTGCCTCTCCAGTCTCCCCAGAGGGTGCTCAGCAGCAGCAGGGGGCTCCAGTCTCTGAAGGTACTACTGCGGCTCTGAGTGTGCGGCCTAAACTGAAGAAGCGATTCTCTTGGGAATCATCCTCCTCCGAAGAGGCCGAGCCTTCCGTCCCTGCTCAGACCGCAGCTGGTGGACCCGAACTTGCACAAACCGAACAGTTGGCCTGGAGAGAGCCAGACAACGTCAAAGAATCCATTGAAAACGGAGATTCCCTCCCAATGACCGATATGCAGTCTGTAGATCCTCGACCTATGAGCCCATCGAGTCACTCAGGCACGACAGGGGATCAGCAGATGCACCTCGAAACGCAGCAAGACGTGCCTGGTGAAATTCCATCCGGTGTCCAACCTTCCCAGGGTCTACGGCAGCCACTGACTACATTGAAACTGATGTCCATCGATGAGTCTAAACTATTGGGTTTTCGCGATATACTCGGTGTCCAATCTGCCCCAGAACGAGTACGGCTTTTTGAAAAGACCAGAGATCAATTTGCCTCCCTGGACTCGGGTCTGGATGACTGGCTCCGCCGAACGGCGGAGATGTTGCCTGAACATTCGGATTTGATCAAGCGAAATGGAGACTTCCCAGCAGATTATCAGCGGCCGTCCCCGTCGCGGACTAAATTTTCGAAACTGCCTTCTCTTGGAGCACTCTCGTCACATTTGGATCCCTCCCAACAGGCAGCAGGTGCTACGCATACTAGACGCCCCTCCGGAGCGCCTCTCGGCGGTATGATCAAACGACAACATATGGAGCAACGAGGGAAAGAGTTTCTGCATAGCGCCGGGGCCATTGGTGGTAAAGCTGGTGGTGCAGCAAAGGGGCTTCTTGCTAAGGGCAAAAGTAAATTTCGGGGTGGCGCAGCTGACAAGGTAGATAATTGATCTCGTCATTAGGCATCATACGCGCCGTACGCGCGTATTTCCTTACCCTTTCATTTCTTAATCTGGCATTGTTCTATACCCCATTGCATTTAACCCTCACACGGAACTCCGATTCCTTTCTTTGAATTACTGAAATGTAACGCCGTCCATGTTGTCTTTGGTTGGCAGACTTATGCGGCAGCTTGGACGCCATCAGTGTATTCGTATTTTTGTCATCAAAGTTTGATCTTTCTAATCTAATTCGTCGTTGGTTGTGTAGGGTTCTCAGTCTTCGTCGTTTACTCATCGCAGAAGTCTACAGCTTCCGCATATCATATTTGGCTCTGCTAGTGACTCGGCTGCGTCCCATGAGCACCTTTCGCAGCGAAATCCAGTAGCACAGGGCAGTATTCCGCGTCTGCCTTCATTTAGATTCCAGGAGAACCGATTTGCTTTCGCGGCCGAGGACATTGTGAACAAAGATTCGCCCTCCGATGCGCGCCGCGGTCCAGATAGAACCATAAGGTCTCTGTCACTCGACGCCACGGGCACCCTATGGGGCAAGCAGCCTCGTTCAACGGATTCTGCAGCCTACAGGAGATCTATCGACAACTTTGACAGCACTGCAAGAGCCCGTATAGATTCCAATGGAGGCCACACTATGGCCGCTGGTTTCCAGCAGTTGCAAGAGGAAGCTGAAGAACCAAGACCTGAGGCTGTTACTCAGTCTGGCGATGATGGTGATGACTCTCCCATGGCTCTTTGGAATGCTGCTGTGGAAAATTTGAATGAATCTGGATCCATTTTATCGCCGGAGTCTCAGCTAGATGATGGCTCAGAGAACGGACTAGCGCCCACAGACTCACAAGTTGTACCACCTTACTCTGCACCGACAGACGGTGAACTTGATGTAGATCCTGATGCGAAGAGGCTACCAGAAGAGGGGAATGAGATTCTGGCACCCGTAAGAGACGGCGACCTCGATGGTCCCGATCACGAGAACCTGGGAGATATTGACAATGCAGCTGAGAAAGATCAGGCTACACCTCCCGAATACTCTACTGGCGCGGAGGCTCCAGATCATGAAACCCCGCATGACCCTCCTCCTGCTTTCTCTACAGGTGACACTGGATATTTTCCGGAAAAGCACGATTACAACGAAAGTGCTCCTCCATACGCTCGTACTGAATCAGATGAAACACCTGCTCCAAGACCCATCTACCGTATGGTGCCAGAACATGAACTGACTTCAGTTGCAAGTCGCGAGGACATTCTCCGTTTGCGACCTCATGCTCAATCAGCAGATAATTTGCTTCAGCATATCGCTGCCGGTCAACTTGATCCTCAGAGGCCATCAATCACATCTCCAGGTGTCAACGACAACTCTCCGATTTACCAACGCCAGCACAATCCGGCGCGTGCCCGAGAAGCTTATAGGAGTCGCTCTCTTGACTTCAATGCTGTGCTGGCAACTGATAGACTCTTCAATGCGCCCTCTGGAAATGCCGGTTCTATTCGATTCGCTCCCAGTTATGAGCCCTCCCTGAATCAGAGTGAGGCACCGGAGATGCAGCAAGAGATACCTCCCGCAAATTACCGTTCGAGCCCTGTAAGTAGTAGAGTAGGGCACCTCGCGGGACAACGACGTCAGTCGGGTGATATCAATCTCATCGTTCCCCCTACGAGGCACAGCTTCCTGAGCTCAACTAGGAACAGCATATTTAGCGCGCTCAGCAAGCAGGACTCGGAAAGCTTGAGAAGCAGAAACAGTATTTCGGGGAATGCGACTTTGTCTCGAGTGGATCTATCAGGACAACAGACTCCTGTCAGCTTTGCGCCAGAACCAAAAGCTGATAAGAGTCAATCGACCAAGGCTAAAATAAAGAAGCTTGCCAAATTTCACCGCACGTCCCTAACGGAAGCCGATACGAAGCCTTCAGAAGGAACTAAGAAAAAGGGATTTGCCAGAATCAGCGTAAGTACCGGTATCAGACTGCAGAGTGTCATTTAGACTGACACAGGCATTTCAGGGCCTCTTTGCTCGTTCGTCCTCCCCGGCTCAGCAGGATGTGGATTCGCGGAAAAAGAATGGACGGCGAAAATCGCGTGAATTGTTAAACTCTGAAAATCCAACAACTACGCCTCCACCTGTGCAAAGTCCGCCAGCAGGCAATATACACCGCGTTTCTGAAGGTTCGAGTCAATTTACGAGCCATCCCAATGTGTGCGGTGGTCAAGGCCCTAAAAGATTCGTAGGCGGCCACCGCTTGACAAAGCAGCACAGTTCAGAGCCTGCGGTATTCACGGGGCAATCTTTCGCTGAGAACCAACCTCATACTCCTTCTTCACCTCCACATCTCTATCACCCTCGACCTCAACATCACCAGTTCGCTTCAATAAGCTCAGCAAATGTTTCAGTGCGATCGCCACCCCTTGTAAATACTTATTCGCCTTCGCGTCGTACGAGAGAAACTAAAGGAGAAGAGCGTAGTTGGTCCCATACTGACGAGTTACGCTTACGTTCGAGGAGTCCAATATCCCACTCGCCACAACCTGATATCAGCTCTGCCTCTTTTATTGACTACTCCGATCCCGCAATCAACCTGGGCACATTTCAGACCGTGCCCAACACTGAACGCGTCGGTGATCAAGAAAAGCCTTGGAATATCACTCTTCCAGGCGAAACGCAAGAAAATGCGAAGTCTGGTCAACATAACGAATATCACCAAGCCAAGCTTCAGCGCCCCGCTGTGCTCAATCCTTCCTATTCTACTGAGTCGATAATATCTCGCCCTGAGCAATATCGCAGTGGATCATCCCAGCAGCAATACCCTACGATGTCGACAAAATACTCCCCAAAAGTTAACGAGCCCGCTACAACTTCATACGACGACACAACCGAGTCCCGCAGATTCAGCTTCGAGCCGGAATCAGACGTTGCCGTACCATCACGGGAACATATCAACACCAGATCATATTCCACTCACCCTCATCGTGACGAAAGTGCCGTCATCAAAAGGACGACAGAACCAGTAGAGCTCCCTCTTCGCCAAGATGACTCGAGCGAAGAGATCGTCATGTCCAGTACTGCTTATCCCGGACAGGAATGGCAACCTGCTGGATTCGCCCGTTGGGAGCATTATTAATGACCTGGGCTCATAAAAAAGAAAAGAAAAAAAAGAAATAAGAAAATAAAAGAGCATGACATATAATGTGTTTGATGATAAGCCATGTGACCCAAGAAGTATCTGATGTTATTGTTATTTCATGCGCATGTACATATTACATTTTATACCCCCATCTCGATGGTTCTAGATAAACATAATGTCTTAAGTTATTTCGGGCAATTGTGATATCCCCGTGCTTACTCCATTCTCCAGGCGGCAGAAGCGTTGGATACCCTATTTATTGCCGTCATTTGCTTTCACTCGTCAGTCGCTGATTAGAATGATATCACGCCGATCCAATATGAAAAAGAATGCTTTGCTTACCCAGTAGAGATTCTGTACGTTGCAGTAATTTTGGTATCGGAAAAAAATAATAATTGAGAAGGGAGCGCACTCTACGCAATTCATAATTCTATCGGGCTCTATTATACAGAATCGTCAAGTAATGCATGACGGAACAAAGGTTAAGATGAGAGGTTCGGTCTGAGCATATCCGTAGCAAAAGTCTAGGATAATAGAAACACAAACGACGTGTCTAAATCCTCTATATAGCTCACTCACCTGTATCCGCAGTAGATGACGCCAAGTGGAATTGTCATACTCACCAGGTGTATATGGTGCGTAAATATAACGTCGGAATTTGTCTAGGTTTTGCAGACATTCAAAGAATCCAGGCGTTGGTGACTGGAGACACAAATCATCCTTCGAACATGTTCTGCTGCAACTCCACTCCCATCTCTTTCGCCATTAGTTGCATATGGGCCTCGATGTCATCCTCCATACCACCTCCGCCGCGGAAGAACTGTCTGATTTTAGTGAAATAGAACCAAAGGTCTGTTGTGAACAGAACCATCTTGAAAACGATATGCCTGCCGAAATTGGCGACTTTCTCGTTCAATGGCAGATCCGGGGACTCGACAAGGGCGCGGGAGGCCCACGTTCCAGTGATTTTAATCCGGTTGACAGGAGACCCAAGAAACTGGTTGTTTGCTTGTACGATGCGGAGATTACGGCCGATGAAGAGAAGTTCTTGGGGCCATTTACGCTCGTCCCCTAGGATCTCGCGGATCCCCTTGCGGGCTGCTTGTTGCATTTCATACAGGCGCTCGGCTTTCTCGCTCTTGCTGAGACCCTCGAGGCTCTTCGACGTTGACTGGTCTCCGCCACGGTAGGGCTTCATCAAGGTTGCGGAGGCGAAGATATCGGGATTATTCACACCCCAACTGCGTGTGATCTCACCAAGGGTTTTGTTATCGAACGTCAAGAGGGCTTTCCAGAAACGCGCGTATTGGTGTCGGAGTGTCGGGGTCATATGGACGTATAGCCCATGATCGATGAGGACCAATTCTGGCTTGCCTGAAGGCTGGCGTCGCACGAAGATGTTGCCAGGATGAGGATCGCAGTGAACCCATCCCCAAAGGAAGATCTGCGCGGAGAAGAGATCGATCATGGTCTGCATCACATCTTTCACAGATAAGCCAAGTCCGCCGCGCTCCTTCCAACCTTTCCAGTGATTGCGCTCCGGCTTGATCTTCTCGAAACCTGTTCTCCTGGAGACCGGTTGGGCGGCAGATTGGCGGCCAGGGGGATCCAACGGTGTTCCATGGCTGCCAGGACTACCTTGTCTCCAGGATCCTTTCCATGGTTTCTTGATAGACTCTTTGTCCCACAGTCGCACGCCTTCAATCCATTCCGTTGTCATGACGCGCCTCGAGCTCAGCTCTCGGTAAACTCTGGGGATGTACACTCTACCTCGTAGACGTGATTCTCCAGCCACGAGGTCTGCCATCCTCTCTGAGTTGTCTGCCTCATTCACGAAATCCGTCTCGAGGAGCAACCGCTCGCTCACAAAGGGCACTAGATTATAGAACGGAAGATCGAAAGACTTGCTGTAGACCCATGCGACAACTCTGCGTGGATGTTAGCGCTCCGAACATGTCAAAAGACGAAGGATGACCGTACTTGAAAGCCCAGAGATCCCACTTCACTTGCTGCGCAATCTCCCGCTTTTGGATTTTGATCGCAACCTCCCGGCCATCTTGGAGTCTCGCCCAGTGAACTTGAGCTACGCTGGCACTCGCTCTAGCTCGTCGCTCCATCACACCTTTATTCGGTTCTCCACTGAATGAAACGCCAAAAACTTCCTCAACAGGTTTTCCAAAGTCTTCCGTGATCACCTTTTCGACGTCCTTCCACTCATCCTGCGGTGCATCGTCGAACATGCGCGAAAACATCTTCTGAAACTCTGGGGGAAGAATCGCAGACTGCATCGCGATTGCCTGTCCCATCTTCAAGTATAGTCCGCCATTGTGTCGCAAGAGGTTTGACAGGCGTTCCGCGTTGCGCGCATGCACCGCCGTTATGTTCTCCGCGAATGGCGGATTGGGGCGAAAGTTGATCTTGTAGTCCAGAGCGACCAGCAGCCCCAGTCCGAAGGTGCGCGAGGTTCGAAGCAGGGCCGAAGAATAGAACTGTCTATCCACGCCATAGACGACGCCTGCGGTCACGGAGAAGTAGAATAACCGTCGTAGCCACTTGCGAGTGCGGTCGTATGTCTTTGCGGGGGCAGCTTTGCCCAAGGAGCTCGGCGCAGGAGGCGCAAAGGGCTGGAACTCATTGGGATGAATGTATCTCCGCGTCAGAAATCGCCATGCCTGCGTCTTGTTCGCATAAGGTCGAGCATGCGACCATCGCAGACAGCCGGGGCACATTGGCCGCACCGCAGCCATTGTACTGTGGCTAGGCTGCCGTCTTAAGCAGAGAGACGACTGTATTTATACGAGCCCATTCACGAGCCCAGAGAAGAAAGAGCGTGCTCTGGATCAAGCCAGTCCATGGCGAACCTGCAGCGTGGACGAGGGAAGAAATGAAGATGGAGAGTGAGAGTTTCTCAGAAGATGATGCAGATCTCGGCCTGTCGTCATCTCCCTCGGGCGTTTCTTTCGGCGCTCGGCTTCCGTTCTCGGTGCAACATCTTGATAATCAGATCAGTATCACCATTATTAATGTCGGACCAAGGTTGCATTGAAGTACTCGAGAGTGAGTATCTTAAGATCGCTATATGCCATTGATTGTAGCACCTTATACGCTAAATCCTTCTGCTTCAATGGAGTCGTCTCTGAATTGCTGAGACGTCATGCAACAGGCCTATACTCTATATGGGAGATCTATTTGCAAATATCTAAAGCAATTGCTTTATTTTGAAGACGAGCCTTGCCTTCGTTCCTTGGCCTGGGCTTCGTATCGTCCTTTGAGCAGAGCATAAAAGGTCTCAAGCCGTGGCAACTTCATACCAATATGTCGCCCCAATCGAACCGTATTCCCGATGATAGCTTCAACTTCAAATGGTCTCCCTTGTCTAATGTCTTGTAGCATACTCATCTCCCGCCCTGTTCCCTCCTTTGCTCTCCTTTTTGCGATGCTGAGTTTACTCTCAGCAACCTCGACTGTGATGTCCGGGATACCGATCTCAGCCGCCAGGGCGATGATCTCCATCATTACTTCCCATGCCAGCTCCTCTGCAAGTTCAGAAGAGAGTAAGAAGTCACCGTCCGAGCACAGTGTCAAAGCGCAAATTGGGTTCCATGCAGCATTCAGCAACAGCTTGGACCATCTAGCAATTTGTATATTTTCCAAAACTTTCGCATTACCACCACCTTTAACCATCAGCTCTGAAAACCTGACAGCTTCTGCGTGATGCTCAGGAGGGGCGTCCCCAGGATACGTGCCGAGCTCCAGAAGATTGAGCATCTCATGGTACTCAATCGTTCCGGGCTCAGTTTGCACGGAAGGGAGATATATGACTCCGCTGATAATCGGATTGTCTGGAAACGCCAAAGCTACTTCTTCCTCAATCATGATACCGTTTTGGGCAAGTACGATTGCTGTGCTCTTGTTTCGAACCACGGGGGCGAGAATATCAGGTAGAGAAGGCCTGTTTCCCGGGAATGACTTGATACAGACGAGGATAAAGTCAAATGTCTCTCCTGCGCATTCGGAAACACTGCTAAGAGTCTTGTTGGGGCGATAGGTGACATTGCCGTAGCGGAGACTCAACAGCTTGAAGCCGTGTTCCTTGACCTGGGCATAGTTTGAACGGCAGACTGCCGTAACATCACATCCCGCTTGCTGCAATTGATAGAGGTAAACTGCTCCGATGCTCCCCGCGCCGATGAGAAGGACTCTTGGTGGAGCAGACTGATCAGTCATGATTGAAACGGCCTTCTTCGATACTGTAAGTCGTCTGGCTAAGTGATAGACTACACCATATCATCAAAAGCCCGGCCCTGAAGCAGCAACTTACTACAGGAAGTGTACAAGTGAAGTTGACACCTTTTGCCGCGATAAGAATATATGCAAAGGGTCAATATTAGTGGCGTTAGTGTGACCGAAACCCGGCGTTACCTAAGCTCGGATGAAGTCCGTCATTCCATGCAGAACTTGCCGACTACTTCATGTATATCCTCTTGTCGGCGATGAGTCCTGAGAGTGGAAATTTAACATGGAATATATCAATTACGGAGAGTGTTTAATATTTTCGTACAGCTTGAATTCTAGATGCTGCATGCTCCCCACTTGAATCAGAATTATATGTACTTTAACTGCTTACATAAAGGAAAAGTGCTACTGTCTCCCATACCCAAGAAGCGAACAATCCCAAATATTAAAGGCCATCGTTCATTTTTATGTAATATTCGCATACTAAGTTACACTAGAAGCCCAAGGCAAAGATGCTACGATATACACTACCGCAGTCATTCAGGACTAGAAAATCACTGGTAGGTCCACAATGCCAACATCCCCTTCCAAGGGCGTGAAATGGAGGTTATCAATGGGTGTCGCAAGCTTCAGATTCGGCAGTCTCCGGAATATAGTCGCTATACATTACTAGTCAGCATGCAGCTAGTCGAGGGCAATATCAAATTCGCTCTAAAGAAACAACTTACAGAACACAGCGGTCAACTCAGCCTTAGCAAGGTGCTCTGCAATACACCGATGCTCACCTTAACCGAACCCAAGAGGGTCCTCCAATGGCCACTTACGGTGCATGTTGAATTCATCGGGGGCTGTGAAGACCTCCTCGTCTCGGTTCGCCGATTGATTGGAAGCGATGATCCCTTCGCCAGCTTTGATCAGCTGTTTGATATTATAGATGGTTAGTACATGGTATGGACATATTATATTTGCAGCATAATGATTTGGGGTTATAAGGTAGTGTCTGAGAACATACCTTCCCACCAATATCGACGTCAACCTTAGCCGTCCGCTTCATAGCCAGTGCTGAGGCAGTGTGATATCTACACAGTTCTTCGACGAATGCTGGTGCAAGTGAGGGATTCGCTTTCAACTCTGCGAGCTGAGCAGGATGTTGGAAAAGCGTCACTATTCCCTAGTAGCATAGTCAGAAATTTATCTTTGGATCTAAGGGAATTTATTCTTCTTACAAGCGCGATGATATTGACCATAGTAGCATTTCCTGCAACGAGAAGTAGGAATGCAATCTGAGCCACATCCGCTTTCTCTAGGTTTCCTGGCCTCAATTGTTCAACGACGAGCCTGCTGATGAGATCGTCCTTCGGAGCTGCCATACGGTATTCGACTAGTTTATCGATATAGTTGAGCAGTTCCCTATTCAATAACTTTAGATCTGACTCGCAAATATTTTATTGACTTGGCCTCGGAAAGTACTGACTGGTTTGCAGCCGATGCTTCTCTTGCTGTTGAACTTCCATTTGTACGGATAGCATTTTGGTTGGTCAAGAACTCCAGATCCTCACGAGGGACACCAAGGATGGTATAGATTATCTGAATAAGTGTCAATTGTGATACTACCCGTTGATTCTCAGGCAGAATGACATACATATGACGGAACCGGTAGTGCGAACTCTTTCACCAGATCAACTGGACCATTAGCCCGGCCTTTTGTGGTTAAGGCATCCAGCAAGTTATCAACGGTCAATTGGATATAGGGCCTTAATTTCTGGACGTGCTCAGGAGTAAAGAACGACTCTACCATGCTTCTATAAACCAATTGGTCAACATCCGACAGTAGAGATAGGAACTTTGGCTGTACCTTTGTCGCATATGATCTGGGGGATCCATGTCAACGAAGGTCGGTCTGGCTTTTGCAGCATTCTTTCCACCTGGATTCAGCTCTGGGAATCCTGGCCTCGTTCTCTCCTACGGATCAACTTTGTTTAGTGAACCCCACATGAAACTGGCTTTTAACTGCGTACCTTCGAGAGTCTATTATCTGTTGCCACGAAGGTGACATCTTTATACTTGGTCACAAGCCAAGCGAGGCTGCCGTCAAACAGTTTCACCTTCGAGACTGGGTTTGTAGCTCGAAGATGAGCGAACTCGGCAGGAGGCTCCAAGCCGGATGCTCGTCGAAACGGAAACATTGGAGGTTCTGTGGACATCTTAGTAGTAAACGTCCTAACAGGACGGCTACGGAGTATTGAAGTGGATCTCAGAAATCTCATTATTGGCATGATTCTTGGAATTGGAATTCTCTCCCTGTATAACGAAAAAAGGCGTCGGAACGAAAAGGGAGTTGGGGCCATTATATACCTCAACACGAATCGCGATCTCGAATTCGCCTCTTCTCTGCACGTTGACGTTCATGATAGACAAAACATATGGCATGATCTCGGATGTGGTAAATTTCTGAGGCTTCTCCAATCTACCTTGGCCAATGATTCATATCTAACTTCCTTGAATTGTATTTACTGACTGATGACATGGCATGATGCAGTTTAAATAATACTGTGAGACACCTGCTCGCGATCCTATAATAGGAATCGCAATAATCTTATTACGAAACAGATGGATCTATTTGGCTGACACTATTTGTATTTACGATCTGCTGATGTTCCCCTGTTCAGCCACAAACTTGTATCCGCGTCTGGTATCTCCGCGGAGGTCGAATTCTACCTTTCTAGAACACTTTCCTTCTGGATCGATGATTTAAATTTGCTCTCATGTTCTGGTCTTTTGCTTTGTGGAAACAAGCTTCATAAATTATTGGATGGTAGTAAGCATTTCGAGCCGAGCTTCAAATCCTGGCGTCTATGCAGTATACCGCTATAGGCTTAATCTCGGGACTTATAGGATCGATGACATGCTGCTCCAAGTCAGGGGTCGTATTTGTTTTCGGCACCGTTAGCAGTGTCAATGCAACAGGATATGAAGAGCCAATATATATAATCATGCCAGTGATAAGATCAAAGCAGCCGACTGATTTTAACAGCTCCAGGCCGGACAGCTTTCCGAGAGCTCCCCCGCGGTGTCGGGTTGAGTACCCGTGCTTATCAACCCCTCTCGGGTGTCGTCGCCGAATAAGATCGATCTACAATGATGTATTCCCAAGCTCGGCCGGCGTATATTTTGATCGTTAATATGATTCATGTACTGTTTTAACTCCGTTCTAACCTCGTGCAATATTCGAGTCTCTCGATCCGGAACCTATATGAATTACTTCGAAAAAATTGTTAACTCAAGTTAACGAGACCGAGTCGCCAAAATGGTACAAATAGACAAATACATACTCCCACCGACAAAGCTCATTCCAAACTCTCCACAACCGTTATTACATTATAAAGGATTGTTGTCCGAATCCGAACTTCGTCCCGACAGAATACACCAGAGGTTCTACGAAAATGACTGGAAAACACAATGGATATTCAGATATGGCCCGACACAAGAATCCCACTACCATTCCCGAATCCACGAGTGCATGGTCGTTCTGTCTGGTACGGCAACAATTCGGTTCGGTGTCGCCGATACTGATCCCGATCTCGATAAAAGCACTTGGGGCGGTGCCAAAGAGGATGGTGGAGTCGAAATCAACGCAAAGGCTGGTGACGCCTTTGTAATTCCAGCTGGGGTTGCGCATAAGACTCACAATACGAGCCCAGCTGCTCCCTTCGCTTTACTTACCCCTGGTGAAGGGCGGGGAGTAAAAGCCCCTGATGTGAAACGGGCTTTATCGAAGATAGAGCTTACAGGATTTACTATGATGGGAGCTTACCCCAAAAATTGCGGTAATTGGGATTTTGCAGTTGGCGGAGATGATGTTGGGAACTTCGAAGCTACATGGACTGTTGCGAAACCGGAGAAAGATCCATTGCTAGGTGACTCTGCGGATGGCCTAGTTGGGAAATGGAAGGATATTGAGCCATCTCCAAGGAGAAAGGGGCTGGCAAAGATTTGACCAGTCCGGCCAGGCTTATATCGATGGCATTTGGTTACATTTATCCTTCTAGACGCTGATCGGAGGGTTCGCTCAAGAGTTTCAGTATATATTTCCTTTTATTTCTGCTCTGATAACTTTGCATAATAGTAGACAGTCAATTTCAAAGGACTAAACGGATATCAAAAGCCTAGCATTGTGAAAATAGGGGATGTTCTCTACCCATTCCATAGCTCCACACAGACAATTTCCCTCTCTCACCTAAACTCTCCTTCTCATTTTAATCGGCCTGGTTTGATCCTGAAGTACAACAGATCCTGCACATATCACCTTAGGTTTCTCGTCTATAGCGAGGTCATAATCCCTCAAAAGGGTAGCGACGATGACCTTGATCTCCGCTGTCGCAAAGAACCGACCAGGACAGGCGTGCTTCCCGTGACCGAAGATTGGATAGTCCGAGGAAGTACTAGTATACTGCAGACGATTCGTGTTGTCGACATCTTGTCGCATGTTATAGAAACGGAATCCGTCAAAGGTTTCCGACTCCGGATAGAGCTCTGGATCATGGCAGATCTCATACGCAGGCATGGCCATAACTGTTCCTTTTGGAATGTGAGTTCCATCTGATAAGGTAAAGTCCTTCAGCGCAAGACGCCGCATGGTCACTGTACTCCCATATCAGTCTCTTAGGTTCATAACAGGACGTTCAGTGCATGGCAGATTACTCACGTAGGTTACCCGGCGTTAGACGATGCGTTTCTTTAATGAAACTATCGAGTTTCTTCAGTCCAGACAAACTCTCTTTAGTAAATGTCCCATTATGGTGATCCAAAACAGCCTCGGCTTCCTCACGCAGAGGCTGTTGATATTCCGGATGAGAAGCTAGTTCGTATATCGTTTTAACCAGCGTGCCTCCCGTGGTATGCAGCGACACCAGACTCAAAGTCAAGTTTGTATCTGCCTGTCTTCGGAAATTGGCCCATTTATCCTCCCCGAGCAGTTCACGGTACATATCGAAAAGAACCTTCCTCTCAGAGGGGCTTGAATCTTTTCTCAACATATCCTGTTCATTCTTGGCCTTCGTGAGTCTGGTAACTTTCTCCATGGCCAGTGCATGTCTGTTGAATATTGCTCGTAACTCCGGCACGAAATACTGCATGATAGGGCGAAGCAGCGGGTGGTATTTCCTGATTGCGTCTGCGCCCCGGTTTACCTCCAGAGTGTGGTTGATCTCAGTGGCTATCCAGTCTTCGTCTCTACTGAGTTCTGTTCCAACAAACAATCGGCCTGAGATCAGGGCGATTACACGAGCAAGTTTTGCGTAGATCAGAACTTCTGTCCACTCTTTGGATATATTAGCAGCGGATATTGTATAGCTCAGTAGTTTCCTTTCAACATACCGGATCCCACATTAATCTCCTCTTTTAGACCTTTCTCCGCCTCCTCGACGATAGCAGCCATTGATTTCGCTGCAGGTAGCTGGTCAGTCTTTGATTTACAACTTTTTAGGCTATCACACTAACCGAGATTTTGATTCAGAAATCGTCTGACCGACGTGATGAGCTCTTCGTCAACTCCGAGCTGTGTATACTTCGGGTAGAAAACCTGCCACAAACAGAGGTTAAGATAAACCTGATGTTGTTTCGCCAGGTTGATTCGTCCACCTACCTCAAGCGTCGCCTGAGCAGAGTTCACAACATCATCTGGGAGGTCTTTGACCTCCTCGGCTAGACTCATTGGATAGACAACGTAGTGGCCTTCTCTGTTCCATATCTGGAAGACCTGATCCGGGTACTAAGCCAACACAGCGAACAGTAAGCAGGGTACCCTTCATACGGTCTACCGCAGAACCAAAAACAATTTCTTCAAAGGAAGATAGGTAACTAACAGTCTTGGTACCCCTTCGAAGAAGCTCCTTGGTATCGACGTTGGTGATCCCTTTCTTCACGTTCTGTCCAGGCGGAGGACCAACGATAGGCACATCGACGCGCTTCTTCCTGCTCGTCGCCCATGTCACAAGGAAAAGATATAAGATACTTCCAAACAGAGCAGAAGCTCCGAACTGCACGGGATGGTAAACTAGTAGCTCGATCATCTTGGGTAGGTTGTCTATCAACTTAGATTATGGTATTACACGAGGCTCACGGACCAGGTTTAGGGGGAGATATATAGATTCCTCCAGTCAACCAGCTACTGTTAAACTCTGGTTGCGAGACATTGGTCCCAGAGAATCAGACTCCATTGGCACTTATCACAAGGCATTTCCTTCCGAGCAGCTAAAGGATATCAGTTTTAGCCATTTCTATTGCGTTTAGACATCTACCCCTCAGATCTAGTGCTGACTCAGAGTTTTGCCAAAGAGATTCCTAACTGGGTATTGAACCTTTCAACAAACAGTTCTTTTTGTACCTTGACAAGTTCGACATCTGGTACTCGTGAAACCGGCAAAAATAGGCTTGCTGGTTGGCCATTTAACAGCCATGTCTTATCCGCTAATAAGTCTACGTAATATCATGCTCTCACTAATATATTTACACAACCGTGTAAAAGAGGGGCAGGTGGACTAGATAGTTTCGCTCAGGTAAAATCGAGGTTGGATGTAGATGGCATGGGCATATGTCTCTGTCGGCCAACTTCCGTGCCGTTATATCTGCGACGACAGAGTATATATCGCATTTTTGATAATGCAATAACCTTGGTTTATTTCCCTCCACCGATCACCGTACAATCGGGGATTTACTGCTGAGGACAACAGTGGCACAGGGAGTAATCGCTGGTTGCGGATTGCACACCTCCACTGGTCTATAAGCCTCCAGACTGTCGGGACTTGAGACAACGAATCATCATCTAGTAGACTTACCCTGGTACCAACAAGCCACAACTTCACGATTGCTTTGCTTGAAAGGTCCGTTTCGGTTGGCAGTTAACATACGAATGGGTGAGATAAGCGCTATAGACAACTCAACCGCCTCATTGGCGCACGGTGTTTGGTTCCAGAATTCTATGTAGCTTACTATTCGAATAGGAAACTGTAAGATATAAGACATCTTGGTATTATCATTATTATAGGTCACTGAATCGCAAATTGAATATAAGTCCACATTTAAACATCGCCACTTGGATTAGTTGAGCTCTTCAGCGCATGGCTTTCGGGTGGAATATAGCCATAATCACGTCGAAAGGTCAGCTGCGCGCCGTCGTTGCTGACACAAATCGGATCCGCTTGACTTGTGTCAGCATGTAGGTTATCCAGATCGCAGTCATCTATCTTCCATATGACCGCGCCAGAAATCTTGTCGTTAACCCACGAAGCACATTCAGCGACATGCCGTTGCTTCTCTTGGAGCCTAGCTGCGATTGATGCGGACGGAAGGATATGGTGGCGCGGTTTCAAGTTGCGCGATCTTGAAGGACTGGGTATCACTACAATTCGTCTTTGGGACATGTTGCTGCGTACAGTCGCATATAGCCTGGCAGGATTTCATGCCATAGCTCATCCCTGTCGAAGAAGAGCAACTCCCTTCGACAGATCTCCGGGTTCGTGATGAACGGTAAGAGTTTGACCCCCTTCTTTATGGCAACTGTAACGAAACGCGTCTTGAAGCACCTCCCCCATTCCTGTAACGCTTCAGGCTCGGCGCAAAAGTGCTTCCCTTGTAGCTGATTTCGACAGTCCCTCTTCACCAAGGTCGCGACGTCGTTGCCCATCTCAAGGAACCTCTCGCGCACCGTATCCGTCATGCCGGTCTGCACCACGAGAGCCTCGACGGTGGGAAGGAAGACGTTGTTGTAGGTCCATTCGTCCCAGTCGGACACGGACGGCGTGCATCCTTTCGAACAGATCTCCTTCTGGTATGCGTAGAATAGCGTGTCTGTGCGGCCGTTGATCGTCGTGAGGAGCTTAATGCAATTGGGAGAGATCAGATCGAAAAGCGACGCGACTGCTGGTTGGACTGAGAGCAGCAGAGCAGCGCTACATATCAGAAAGAAAGACGAGAAGAAGCGCATAGCTCGTGGATCGCGTCAACCAGGGCTACTGGTGAGTGTTTCGAGACGTGAACAGCTTCTGAGACAACCGCGCGACCCCTGGACAGATCAGGAACCATTCCTCGAAGACTGTCCGTGTGAGGCGCTTTAAAGGCGCATGCCTGTCGGCGCCGGAGCGCTTGATCGACAAGCACAACTTGTTTATTCCCTTTTGTGTCTAGAGCTGGCCGGGCGGGGTAAAGCCGGGGCCGGATCTGGGGAAGGGATCACACCGAGCCGCATTCATAACTCACTAATAATTGATCAATTAATTATGAGTTGACGATCGGACGGGACCCGGATGAAGAGCTGTATTCCTGATGGACTTAAATAGAACTCTTCTGGTGGAGAAAACTGGAATCTGAACATATACACTGACCCGCACAGGATGACGTCTGTATGGACGCATACCGTGAAGATGCTCAAAGACCATCAGCTTGACATTCTCATACGAAGATGTTGCAGAAAAAAGAAAGAAAAATACTCCAGCTTGGCTTCCAGCTGTGAAACCAGAAGCTAACTATCTCAGGCGTTGGCTAATATGGGCTCGATCCCCAAGACAGGCACGCGCACACAGCTTGACCCGGAAATCAAGGATTTCCTCTCATCACAGAATCCCGACCTTCATCTCGGTTCAACAGACTTCACCCACGAGCGCCAGCATCATACGCACGTCCTTGGCTTCTATGCCCTGCCCGAAGAGCAGCGCGCGCCGATAGGACGCGTGGAATTCATCACCCTCCGTGGTCCCTACGGCACGATTCCGGTCCGCGCATTCTATCCGAAATCTGGGGAAGACACAACGAATGCAGGCGATGCTGCTGCGCTTGTCTATTTCCATGGAGGAGGTTATACTGTTGGGACGGTGGATGAATTCGAAAATGGCTGTCGTATTCTGGCTGAGGAGGCCGGGGTACAAGTCTACGCAGTCGAGTACAGGTTGTCTCCAGAATGGAGGTACCCAACCCAGCTCGATGAGTATGATTTCGTAGTGGAATGGTTACAAGGCCAGGGTGGAAAAGAAAGAGGCGTCCACTCTGACAGGGTGATGGGCAGTGGTGACAGTGCAGGCGGAAATATGACAGCCAGTATCTGTCTGCGGCGACTAGATCAAGGCAAAAAGCCTCTCCATGCTCAGCTGCTATTATACCCAGAGGCAAGGTTACCGTTTGACACACCAGCTGCAGAAGAGAATAATGGTGGACCCTATCTAGAATGTAAGTCTCATACGCTCGATCTTACGACTCATTTCTCTCCGCCATTAGAAGAATTGGGTGCTAGGGAGCAATCTGACAAGTATCACGCAGGCAATGGCATTTTCTCGTTTGCAGATCACTATCTTCCTCGTGGAGGCTCCGTGTCTCCTTCTCACCGTTATATATCGCCCGGTTCCCAGCCCTCTTCGGCGCTGAAAAGGCTCCCACCAGCTGCCGTCTTTACCTGCGGGTTCGACTGCCTTCGTGATGTTGGAATTGAGTATGCCTCGAAACTGAAAGATGCGGGCAACCAGGTTATCTGGCATCATTTCGACACGCTATGTCACGGGTTCTTGCAGATGGCGCCTTGGAGCGCACAGGCGCTGGCGGCTACGAAGCAGGTTGCCTCGGAGATGAAGCGATTGGGGTGTTCCTAATATCTCCCGCGCGATGTTAATAGCAAGAAAAGATGCATAAAGTTGCCTGTGTACATGTTCTTTCCTGTAACTGGATTTTTCTTCATGTGTCTCCCGCAGTTCAGGAGCGCAAAATACATAAAGATACTATTAAGTTCAAAAATTATTATCTATAAATATAGTACAGTATTGATAACATGTCAGCAAATCTATCCATTGTTAATAGTGTTGCCTGTTGTTGACACTGCTTACGAGAGAAGACTTGTCTTCAGAGCCAATGATGCGCGCAGATGGAGATACGTCACGCTCTTCCGGCCAACAAAAGCTGTTCAGTTACTTCTCCAACTATTCTTATTCAACACCACATCACAGCGCCATCCTGTCATTATTTATTCTCTGAATTAATTCCAATAAATATATTCAAGATCTGTTTTAGTTTGTCTCTATTGTTCTCTAGTGCGGTGGCGCGATGCCTCGATCATTGCCTTTGGTCGAGGTCGACTCGCTGGAAGCGTTGGTCATCATCGACAATGAGCTGGATCCCATGTCTCCTGCACCCCCAGATACTGTTCAAGTAACAGGTTTAATGCAGCATTTGGCAACAGGGTCTCCTCATAAACTGCATGATCGCGGTGACGCATCAAAAGAGATGCGCATGGAAGACATTTGTTGCTCCGCACATGGCCTCTCTATCCTCGTGGTAGGTCAAAAATGTAACTACAAAACATAGGGTGGGGAAACTAAGGCTGGACATATAGACTGCTACAAAGGGAGATATCAAGCACTCTTTCCTTTTCGACTTGGGGCCGGAGGAAGCGGTGTTCGAGAGAAACGCGAAGAGGTTACGAGCGGATCTGTCTTCCGTTGAAGTAATCCAGTTATCGCATTGGCATCGGGACCACTCAGGTCAGTATTCTTTTCTCTTGATCCAGAGAATTTTTAATCTGTCGATTGTTTCGAGTTCTGTAGATCATCTTTTCTCCTGACAATATAACAGGCGGCATGCTCAAAGCTATTCAAATGATCAGAGAAGCCAAGGAAGAGAAAGGACTGTCTGACACAGGTGTCGTTGTCGATCTTCATCCATCTCGACCGGACTACCGTGGTTTGGGGATCGGCGACAATATCATCTCATTACAGGCCGATCCCACCTTTGAGGAGATCGAAAAAGCCGGTGCCACTATTGACAAGCACAGCGAGGCCCACACTGTCCTAGATGACATGTTCCTAATTTCCGGTGAAATACCCCGGGTCACACCGTATGAGCATGGCCTGAAAGGCGCAATGCGCTTTGACAAGGAAGATGGAGACTGGTTTTCCGACGAGATGATAGCGGACGAGAGATTCCTGATGTGCAATTTGAAGGGTATGTACGATAGAATATCTATGGTCATTGCCTTTTAAGGTTCTTCTTAACTGATCAACTTGTTTCACAGGCAAAGGAATCGTCATGTTCACTGGTTGTAGCCATGCTGGAGTAGTGAACTCTTCCAAGCATGCACTCTCACTCCTCAAAGGTTCTACCCCGCTACATGCTGTTGTAGGTGGGTTCCATCTAGCCATGAGTGAGGAATCACATATGGAGAGCGCGGTCAGTGATCTCAGGAAGCTCGATCCTGCCGTTCTCCTGCCTGGACATTGCACTGGTTGGCGAGCCAAGTTCATCATTGAAACACAGATGCCCGGTAGACTAGTCCCATGTACCGTAGGCATAAAAGTTAACTTCTGATTCAATCCTGCATGATATGAGATCAAGGATCTTTACGGAATTTCTCGCGGTACTGCAAACGTCAAAGATATGCATTTTAGCGCATCTTTCACACGCCTCTCTTAAGGTCCCGGGTGGCCCTATTAGTTTCAAATCCATGCTAGAAACATGGAAAATATCTCATAATAGCACCAGAAAACTTCAGCTAAGATCTTCTCGGAGATATTCGATTGGTTCTACTAATAATTCCTTGAACGGCTGTATTGCGGGGTTCCCCGCATTTCCTCGATTCTCTTACCGACGAGCCAATTAACGCTTCCTCTACTATCCAGGTTCTCGATGCTGTCGACTGCGATTCTTCTGGTGGCTTTTCAGGGTCATCTGGACCACCGGGTCCCGCCTGCTTGATTTTCAGGGGATTCCGTATATATATGTTTGGCGAGTGCTTTCGAAATATCCAAAGACCAGACTTCAAGCGAAGAGACACCAAAGAGCGCACGGTCGAAATCATGCTGTCTGTTGTTCTAGGCGCAGTATCACCGGCGATCTTGGTGCCGGTTAGTATCGTACTATTTCTTGTGCTCTTTAGACCGTTGGCGATCTTATACTATAACTTTAGATTGAAGACGATCGGGGGGATCCATGCGCCAAAATTGCCAAACGGTCCGATATCAGGTAACATACCATCCTTAAACACTGCTACCTCATTTATATGGTTGCTGAACGTTCATAAGCTCCTCGGTTCGTCCTTGATGCTGCCAAAGCACATCATGAAAACAGGCTGCTCAAGTTTTATGACGATATTTTCAGATATGCGACCAGTGCCTGTCCAAACTGCGTCGAGCTCAACATCTTTGGCAACAGACGGTATCTTATCACTCGAGAGCCAGAGCACTGCAAGGCAGTCTTGACAGGAAATTTTGCGGACTTTGGCAAAGGACCTATCTTCCACGAGCTATGGAGACCCTTCCTAGGTGACAGTATCTTCACGACGGATGGGAAGCAATGGTCGGACAGTCGGCACCTCATTCGACCAATGTTCCTCAAGGATCGCATCAGTGATCTGGATATCTTTGAACGGCATGCCCAGACCATGATGGAGTTGTTCGGGGGTCCAGGAGAACCATTCGACCTGGTCGATCTTTTCTACCGCATGACGCTGGACGTCACGACGGAGTTCCTTCTAGGGAGTGGGATCAACAGTCTGGAAAATCCGAAGGCGGAATTTGTCCATGCTTTCGCAGACGTTCAACGGATCCAGATGCTGGTCACTATCATGGGGTAAATATAGTCTCCTACCACTGAGGTCCTCCGCTTACTTATTAACTATGTGCAGACCTTTGAGCTGTTTCTATCCACGGGGCCAGTACAAGCGCGGTATCAAGGTTATTGATGATTTTGTCCTGCCGTTTGTTCACCGCGCACTCAGTCTGCCGGATGATGAACTGGAAAAGTTGACGAAGTCGGAAAAATCATTCACATTTTTGCATGCTCTGGCTCGTTACACTAGGGACCCCAAGATGATTCGGGACCAGGTCATTTCCGTTCTCTTAGCTGGTAGAGATACTACAGCTGCCACCCTCTCGTGGGCCTTTTACGAACTATCTCATTATCCTGAGGTTTACGCAAAACTGCGACGGGAAATCCTCGAAACCCTGGGGCCTACTCAAGCCCCGACTTACGAGAATCTGAAAAGCATGACTTACCTCAAGCACACCTTGAATGAAGTTCTCAGACTCTATCCTGCTGTTCCATATAATATCCGCTTCGCACTAGCGGATAGCACGCTTCCGACCGGAGGCGGGCCTAATGGTGATCTACCTTTGTCTATCTTGAAGGGCGATGGAGTGATCTATTCCGCGGTCGCGATGCATCGCCGTAGAGACCTCTACCCACCTGTCCCGGAAGGCTTTCCGGATCCTGCTATCTTTTGTCCTGATCGTTGGTATACCTGGAAGCCGAAGCCATGGCAATATATCCCATTCAATGGCGGGCCTCGAATCTGTATTGGACAGAACTTTGCGCTCGCTGAGATGTCATACGTGATGGTGAGGATTTTGCAGAGATATGAGAGGCTAGAGTATAAGGGCGATTGGGAGGAACAGTTCCACAAAGCGGACCTCGTTGGCACGCCCGGGCATGGCGTTAAGGTCGCTTTCTACCCATCTACCAACGAAAAAGGGGCTTGAAGAGGTAGTCCCAGTTGTCTCATATGCTCACCATAAGTCCATTTCTTACATTCGGCCAGTAAGTTAACGGCTTTTGGCTCCTTTGGGATGAGACACATAATTCAACCATTGACTTCGTATCCCGGAGCTAATGCCGGTGTTAAGACACATTAAATCCAAGTTTGCTTCGATGTTTTCAGTGGATCTTTATACCTACTTCCCCTTCAGGGTTGTCCTCTGCCGTTGAACTTGTAATCTTACTGTCAGTGGTTACTGATGCCAGCGAAACTAGGCTGCGCATCTTGGCATCTCACCTTTTCCGCGCGGCTCAGATGATTACTGTACAAAATATTGGCGAACCATATGTTGGAATCTGGCGTCCGTTACACCATCGATTTATCATCACATAACTATGAAGAGTAATTAAGGTTATGACTAACTCAGTGATTACTACAAGCTATTCGTATACTTGACATAGGTGATCTCGTTTCCGGCTGACATGAGATGCCGAAATGTATCTCGAGAATCGTCCAATCACCTGCCTACATGGCTGCTGACTATCGAGAAACAGACGCCAGACATCCTATCGGTAGCATGAATTGACCCGAGTATACGGTTCCATATCAAGGTTTTTCCTCCTTTAAGCATATGTGGGATCAAAAAGCAAAGTTCGTCGTTCTGACTCAGAACCCATGTCAGCTTTCTACAAGATTCGGTATCGGACAGGCCTTTGGGCATTCCATTTATCGGGAATATCCTTCATACCTCTACCTTTACTCAGCTACCTGAAGTCGGCTGAAAGTCAGAAACCTCATGGATGACGATTACTATCACGGGATGGTGCAACATGTGTACCATGATGGAGGGATCGAGGGATGGACGAAGGGCCTAGATTGCAATTTAAATTCCCAGCTTCCCAGTAATACTTTCAAGGTTCTATTTTTGTTTTCTTTCTAATAAAGCTGCTGAGAGGTACCTCTCATCTTTTCTCTCGAAGGGCGATCTCTTCTCTTACGTCTTTGACTCCTTCAGTGGACATAGTCGTTCATTATTGCCAACATGGAGACAATCCGTGATGCAACTTTCGCCCAAATCCTCCGCTGGGTAACCGGTAACAAAGTTTTCCTCTATCCAGAGGAGCTTCCCGGTTTCGTCGTTCCAGAAGCATACCTCAATTCGGATGCTGCCGTTCCAGTAAATGAAGAAGACTCTACGCCGCCGGAACGACGATCGCTTTCTCGTCCATCGACGAGCGAGAAGCGAGAAAACATGCCAGATGAACCAAATGGAGACGTCGATGGTGATATCGAGGCCTCACGAGTCAGTTCACGCACGCACACGGCCACATTCTCGCAGGAAAGGCTACAGTTAGATGAGGAAGCCACCTTGGAGAGAAGAACAAGTTCCTCTATTGCGCCGCAGAGAACAAAGGAGGGTCTTATTTTGGTAGACTGGTATACAACGGATGATCCTGCAAATCCGCAGAATTGGTCATCAAAAAAGAAGGGCCTCACTGCTTTGCAGATATGGTGAGGACCACTTCCCTCGCTAAACCTGGGTGTCTTTGCTGACTGATGTGACAGCCTATATACCTTCGTGATATATACTGGTTCTTCTATTTATGTCCCCGCAGAAGGGTAAGTGCCCGAAGGATGCAGAAACGGCGATTATTGCTAACACTATGCAGACAAATCATGGAGCGATTCGGCGTTCAGCAGACTAAAGCTTCTCTTGGTCTTGCATTATATGTTGTTGCTTGTGAGTGCAACCAACGATCCTTGAAGCAATAAATCGCTAATAACTCTAGATGGCCTTGGGCCCCTGATATGGTCACCTTTGAGCGAGGTTCCCGTATTCGGCAGGAATATACCCTATATCACTACATTCTTCCTTTTCGTCATCCTCTCTCTTCCCACTGCTCTGGTGGAAAACTTTGCGGGGCTATTGGTTCTTCGTTTCCTCCAAGGATTCTTTGGCAGTCCATGTCTAGCCGCTGGAGGTGCCTCAATGCAAGACATGGTAAGTCTATTTATCTAGGTTTTTATGGTCATTCGCTTACTATAACTAGTACAACTTGCTTGTGTTGCCCATGCTGCTCACGGCTTGGGTGGCCTCAGCATACTGTGGGCCGGCGCTTGGTCCCTTGCTATCTTCATTCGCCGTTACTGCAAAGAAGTAAGAGCATATCTTCAATTGATAAGGTATAAAGTTAATTACTGACTCCTGATAGTTGGCGCTGGGCCTTATGGGAGATACTCTGGATGGCCGGACCTATTTTTGTAGTGATGTTCTTCTGCCTCCCCGAAACTTCCGCCGATAATATCCTCCTACGAAGAGCAAAGCGACTACGAAAGCTGACCGGAAATCCGAAGATCCACTCCCAAACAGAAATTGACCGGAAGGGTATCAAGTTCAGTTCCATTCTCGTCGACGCTTTGATTAAGCCAATTGAGATCATGATCAAGGACCCCGCCGTCCTGTTCACTAACGTATATACATCTCTCGTGTATGGAATTTACTATTCCTTCTTCGAGGTATTTCCTTTGGTCTACCCACCAATATATGGATTCAACCTTGGCCTAACCGGTACGGCATTCGTGTGCATCATCGTTGCCTGTATACTGGGCGCTGCAATCTATATTGCCTACCTTAAATTCTATCTCATTCCGGATATTCTAAAGAACGGGCTGCGAGCACAGGAGTCTCGTCTTGTGCCTGCACTGTTCGCCGTGTTTGGACCCGTTGTTGGACTTTTCTTATTCGGTAAGTGGTATTTGTGCTTTTATACATCATAACCTTGCTTCCCTTCATGATGACTGGCAGTCGCATAAGTCTGACTTCAACAGGCTGGACAGCTCGAGCGTCGATTCACTGGATCGTCAGCATCATCGGTATTGTAATCTATGCCGGTACGGCGTTTATTATTTTCCAGTGCATTTTCGTCTATATCCCACTGTCTTACCCACAGTATGCCGCGTCGCTATTTGCTGGCAATGACTTCTCCCGTTCGGCTTTCGCATTCGGTGCGATTTTGTTCTCTCGGCCGATGTATCTCAATCTTGGTGTAGACAAAGGAATCACTCTTTTAGCCGGTCTGAGCGTGCTAGGAGTCGTAAGTATCCCTGTCCTCCCATTTTCTTCGGTTCGGTCACCGTAACTCGTCGGGGCGCATTACATAAGAGGCTAACAATGAGCTACTCCAGATCGGAATGTTCGTCCTATATTTCTACGGTGCAAATCTACGAGCCAGATCCAGGTTCGCCGTCTCAGGATGAATTCAGTGGTTTGGAACTTGGTAGCCATACGTGCCTGTGGCCTCATAGGACTAGACTGCTGTTGCAATTCTTGCAGACTCCGTATTCTCGCTTGGTTTTGTGCTAGTTTCATCTGCATGTGAATTGCTTTTGGGATCCACATAATCGTACTTTTGACATTCTACATTCTATACACTTTTGTTATACATAATTTGAATCGGACAGGGGTATATCGCTCCTCGGATGGACATGGTGAGATGTCTATAATATTCCTAATAATCAACCGTGCCGATCATGAATCTCAGTCAACAATATTCGAAAATATATCTTTCGTCCATGTCATGTAAATGCGAAGCACGTAGTTAATAGCTAGTGAAGCTTGATCATACTCCCTTTCCCGCAGGAGGTCCGTGTGCGTCTTTCTCGTCTCAGTGGTGACTCGTCTAGGTTATACAGTCAGCACAACGCTCCTTACGCGCCGAACCAAGTCGACCCAGGCGCTCCAGTGGATATGAGCGATCAATCAGTGTTGAAAAAACAAAGTGATTGTGTAACTAAATTTGGTGCCCGTCCAGTGCGTTCTGTGACGGGCTAATGCGATAACAATAAGCTCAGCGATGTGGTTGGTTGCCAGCCAGACTTCTAAGCGCCGTGTATCCAAACTAAGAATCGGATCTTCCCCAAAACGGAAAACATGCAGCCATCACCCTGTAGGGAGGGCTGCGCCGCAATTTTGAGATGAGATGGGTTATGATACTGGTTGATCGTGTCTGTCTCTCTGTCTGTCGCTCGCTCGCTCTCAGGGGATTTTGATCTTCTGTTCTTTGCATTTCCTACTTTTCGCTCACCTTCTTTCTCGTACTGCGAAGGTCGTTATGAATTAGTTTAATGAGTCTGGCTTTTCGTTTGTTGACTTAATCCTGTCCCTTGCGCATACTACGATATTTCAAATTACATTCCCTCGAAAAGAAACAAAGCAGCCAGCTAGCAAGCAATCCGCAGGCGGAGAAGGCGACCCTCAAAGAGGTCCGGAACCAGAGGGGACAAAAGACAGGAAACAAAAAGGACGACGCAAAGCAATAACCCAACGATGCATTCAATTGCCGGCCATCATAATGGCCATCGATTGCTTTATGCGCTTTCATTCCTTCTGCTCGACATCATCACATTCGTCTCCGCCACTCTATGCTACACTCCCGATGGCCATCTAACGTCCGATCAACCTTGCAACCTTACTGCCGCTGCAAGCGTCTGCTGCGAGCAAGGGTTCTATTGTACATCCAACGGCCTCTGTCAGCCAGCGGGCTGGTGGAGCGGAGTAGATGGGAACCCTCTCCAGTTTATCCGTGGGACATGTACGGACAAGACCTGGGCTGCACCCGAGTGTGGATCACATTGTATTATTGGTGAGTTGTCAGAAGCCATAAATCAGCGCGTCAGAAGGACTACCTTTTTGAATACTGATTACGATACTTCTAGAGAGCGTGACGGGTGGAGAATGGGTGATGGAATGCGGCACCAAAGTAGATAAATGGTGCTGCTCGGCAGATAACTGCTGTAGCAATTCCAGCTATGAACAGTTCGCACTTGGACTCCCATCTATTACTGCCACTGCTGGTGTGTACGGTACATCTACGGCAACGCCTATATCGCTACCGACAACCATGACGAATTCTTCTATGAATGCGACAGCGACAGCAAACGGTACCAGGCCCGAAGTGACCGCGAAGGCGACGAGTTCCGGGTACATCACCAATCCTTCATCGATCCCGAGTGCAGGATCTTCATCTTCATCGTCATCGTCTTCCGGTTCGAGCAAAACGACGGCGGTCGGGATAGGTGTTGGTGTCGGCGTTGGGTCTGCCGCTGTAGCAGGCATAGTTGGAGCGATCATATTCTGCCTACGGAGGAAGAAGCAGCAGCAGCAGGTGATACAGGAAGAGATACGAGACCTGTCGAGACCACAGTACCCAGGGTTTGATTGGAGTGCCAACCATTACTCGGAGCCGAAGATGCCGCCGCCATCTGAGCTTGGTGTCTCGCAGAGATCGCATATCCAGGAGCTGGATGCTGGTTATGCTCGTGGGACGCGGATATGATACGTCTTTCGGTTGTTCGTTAACGTCGCGAGTATTTGCATAATAACGAGCGTTTTTATAGTGATAAATGTACATACATAAGTCTGAGCTTCTTCTTTTTGGATTGTGGACTGATCTTGGGAAAGATAACCCGGCGTGATGGTTTCCAGATTTCACGACTTCTTTGCGAAATGTGACTTTGTCTTCTTATATATGATTGGCCCTGCGTGGGTTTATGTAGATTTCTTTGGTCTGTTATGCATACTTCTAGCTGGATCTAGAATGCGACATCCACGCTTCTTAACCAGCCATCTCTCCAGATTTCAAAGGTTCTATATCAGGATGATTTCTTTTGTCCAATCTACTTGGGTATAAACAAAAAGAAATGGTTTGTCATAAAAGCTCATGCTAAGTAAATGACCTTCCAAATGCTCATAAACAGAGAGGTATAACAACAAAGTATACAACCGTTCCTCATAAAGTTTCAACACATAACTCCAAAAGAGTATGTATGGCTATATCTATGCCTGTTTGTTAATAGTAAACTCGCCAATCATTTCCACGGTCTCCTTCTTGTTCTCTGGGACACCGTAGCCACCTCCTCCAGGAGTCAAGATGATGATTCGGTCCCCAGTGTTCATCTGCATGGTTGCTCGGCCACCAACACTGATGGTCCTCTCGGTCCCATCCTCTTGATCTTTGCGGATCCACAGGTTTACACCTCGTTTGCCTTCCTCACCGCCAGCCATTCCATAGGGCGCGTTGACCCGGCGTTCCGACAGGATGCTGACCTGCATAGGCCGCCTGAGTTCGATATCACGGACACATCCGTCACCTCCGCGACGCTTCCCAGCACCACCACTGCCCTTGCGGATAGCGAACTCGCGTAGTATGACGGGATACCGCTTCTCCAAGGTCTCTGGGTCAGTCATCCTTGTATTGGTGATGTGCGTGTGGACACCGCTCTGACCATCCCAGTTTGCTCCAGCGCCTGCGCCGCCTGCAATGGTCTCGTAGTATCCAAAGCCCTTGGTGACATTTCCATTGGCGTCTTTTCCACCGTAACCGAACGTCAGGTTGTTGCATGTTCCCTGACTGGCGCCAGTGACTCGGAAGGCTTTGAAGATGACATCAACAACCCGTTGAGATGTTTCGACGTTGGATCCGACAGTTGCAGCTTTCATGCTAGGCGACAAAATTGAGTTCGGCGGGCAGATGCAATCGATCGGGTTCAGACAACCCTGGTTGAGTGGGATGTCGGAGGAGATCATGGAACGCAGGCAGTACATGATTCCACTGTACATGATAGCCGGAGGGCAGTTCAGGTTGTTTAGAGCTTCCGGGCCTGAGCCAGTGAAGTCAAACTTCGCAGACCCATCCTCCGGGTTGATGGTAATCTTCAGCGCAAGAGGTGTTCCATCGTCCAAATAGTCAACAGCTTCCAGTGGGCGCCCTTGGAAGCGCCGGCTGAAATCCTTAAGAAGCGACCGGACAGTCTCTTCGGCATTCTTCTGGACGGCATCCATGTACAGTTGCACGACCGGCCAACTGTACTCTCTGACCAAGCCCTGGATGAGGTGGATGCCCCGGTGGTTAGCGGCAATACCAGCCTTAAGATCAGAAACATTGTCATTCCAAGTACGAGTTCCACTGCAACCTGGATAGCTGGCAGGCTTCTCAATAAGGTGGTACCTGAGACCCTCCTCATCGAATTGTCCTTCCTTGACCAGCTTGAACGATTCGACGGCAGCGCCCTCCTGCCACAATTCTGTAGAGTTTGGCGGCATGGAACCCGGGATGATACCTCCGATGTCAGCATGGTGGCCTCTGTTTGCGACAAAGAACAGGATGCGAGTGGGGTCTTGCTCGTCAAACACCGGAGTAGTCACAGTGAGATCCGGAAGATGAGTGCCTCCAGAGATAGGATGGTTAGAAAGAATAACGTCGCCGGGCTTCAGTCCATCCTTTCCGTATTTCTTCGCTTGGTAGGCGATGGCATAACTCATGGAACCCAGGTGAGCGGGGATATGAGGAGCGTTGGCGACGAGCCGCCCCTCCTGCGAAAAGACCGCACAACTGTAGTCCAGACGCTCTTTGATGTTCGTTGAAATAGACGTCTTTCGAAGAGTCTCGCCCATCTGCTCCGCAACGCTCATGAAGCGGTGGCCGAAGACAGACAGCTGCACTGGATCGACTTCCTCCGCGGACACCTTCTTGACCTCAGCATCCAAAAGTTCGATGAGCACATGTTCCTGGAGGACAGTGGCTTCACTTGCGGGGTCCACAACTATAGTCTGGGTTTCGTCAATGATCATGGCCGGTCCGAGGATAACACTACCCTTGGGGACGTCCTTGAGGTGGAAAATCTTAGAATCGACCCATCCTTCCTTTTCGAAATAGACCTTTCGAATGTGGGCCGGCTTCAGGTTGGCGCTCGCGGACCGCTCAATCTCTCGAAGCTGCTTGAAGGGACTGTTAACCTTCACCTCCATGCTCTTTCCGACGGATCGAATTCGGATATCATCGACGAGAATCTCTCTCGGCTGCGTGAAACCAAATTCGCGCTTATGCCGGGCGACAAAAGCGTCCGAAAAGTCTCCAGAACCATCTGTAGCAGCAATCATGAGGGAAGTATCGCTGCCCTTGTAGCGCATGTTCAGGAAGGTCTCGTGCTCAATAAGCTCCTCGGCGAAGCCCTCAGAGATGAGTTGTTGAGCAGCACGCTGCTTCATCTGAGCGGCTCTCTTAGCTATACGTTCCGCGGAGCTTTCACTGTAGGTAGTAGCCTCGGGCTCCTGCGTCTCAACAACCACGTCGGCCAAAGCCATACCGTAGGCGGAGAGGATACTCGAGAAGCGGTGGATCAAGACACGTTTGATACCGAGATCACGAGCAATCGCCGTTGCATGCTGTCCACCAGCACCGCCGAAGCAGACGAGATTGTGTGAAGCAGTCTCGAAGCCTCTGCCTTCGCTGATCGTCCTGATCGGTCTGGTCATGGCAGCGTTCGCAACCATCAGGAAACCCATCGCCACCTCCTCAGGGGTCAGCTTTTCGGTTCCTTTCTTCTCGGCATTCACCACCTCTGCCAGCGCCAGAAACTTTTCACAGACGACGTCAAAGTCTAACTTCCGAGCAAAGTAGTCTGGCAGAATACGGCCCAGAAAGAAGTTAGCATCGGTGATGGTCAATGGGCCACCTTTTCCATAGCAAGCAGGGCCCGGATACGCTCCGGCCGACTCGGGTCCGACAACGAATAGGCCATTCCTCCAGAAAAGTCTGGATCCACCGCCGGCAGCAACGGTGTGTACGTCGAGCTGGGGACTCTGAATGGCAACTTGGGAGACCGTCGTCTCAAATATATGGTCTAGAGAACCACTGTAACGCGAGACATCTGTGCTGGTACCACCCATATCGAAACCAAGAACCGGCGTGCCGTCTTCATCGTCGTAGCACGTTCTGGCACATCCGATTACACCTCCCGCGGGTCCAGAGAGAATGGCACGCAGACCAGTAAACCTCGAGAAGGACGTGAGACCACCATCTGACTGGCAGAGGAGCAGCTTCTTTGCGTTTTCATCCTCGAGACTTCCCTTGAAGCCTCTGCGGAAGCCTTCGAGATATTCAGTAATGACTGGGGAAAGGTATGCGTCTGCGGTAGCAGACTGAGCTCTGGAAACGAGCTTGATCATCGGCTGGAGCTCTGCGGAGGCAGAAACTTTGAATCCCATCTCTCGTGCAATCGATGTCACTGCGGCCTCGTGCTCAGGGAAGGAGAAAGAATGCATGAAGGCAATGGCCAGCGTGCGGAATCCTTCATCCCACAGAGACTGCAGGTCCTTCTTGACCTGGTCTAGATCTGGCTTCTTCAGGATCCGAATGGCCTCGCCAGTGAGTCCTTCAACGAGGGTAGGGTCGGATTTGATATCGATCGGCTTCGGCTCTGGGTCTTCCGCAAAGCCTTCCACGGTGATACGCTCATCAACCTCGATCACCTTCTCATACAGCCGGTCCAGCTTGGAGACGGACAAGTCGAAGATACTGGGTCGGGCCTGATTTCCAATGATGAGCAGATCACGGAATCCCTTCGTGATGACGAGCGCGACGCGCTCTCCTTTTCTCTCGAGCAGTGCACTGGGAGTGTCAGCGGTGCCAGTCTCGAGAATATGATGCCAGCTTACTTGGTTGCAACTGTCGTTCCCATGCGAATAGACTCTACGGGGGTGATATCGAGAGGCGTTCCTCTAGGAATCTCCTTCCCTGTAGCCTTCTCCAGAATCTGGCGAATGCCCTCGATGGGAGCATCGTCATACTCTCCAGGGGAGTTTGACAGTAGTTTGAAGATCAAGGCATCTTCGCGGCCAGGGATGCTCGCCCAGCTACAACATCACTCGTTAGTTTCTTCACCCTCAAGACCGCACCACTGAAAGAAAGCCGTGGTACATACAAATCACAGAAAGTTCCTCCCCTGTCGATGGCGATTCTGATGCCCGGGGTTACTGTGCGCGACATGATGGATCGTTTGGAGCACAAACACGCACCGCAGCATTCACTCGGCTTCCTGAACTACCCCAGATCGATTCCCCTCTTGACAATATATACCCCTCATGGCGATACTGCGCAACCCACTGTTGGCCGAACATCCGGCCCGCTATCGGCGGCTGGCGGGAGAAGCCGAGCGTTGTGCTGTTTATCAACCGGCTCGGCCATCGCGCAGCCGAAGCGACACGCCAAGCTATCTCGGCAAGGAGCCTTCATCCGGTGATAGTGAGCACATTCATTGGTATTATTATTATTATTATTATTATTATTATTATTATTCGTTAGATGCTGATCTTCGATGTGATTGCCTGAGTACGCAGATATAGAGTTATCAAAGTATTTCCATTTCCAGTAAGAGAATGCGCAGTGTTTGGTCTGCTAGAGCTGCCAGAAATCCACGGATCAATTCTTAGCCACGTCGCTGCAATTGACACGAGAACAGACTGGCATGACCAGCAGAAGAGACATCATCATGTCTTCTCTCGCAGGCAATAGCAATCTGTTGTTTCTGGTATAGAAGTCAATTGTAGTTTCATTGAGGCATAGTACGGAAGAAGTACTTCCAAGAGCCAAGCCTATCCTCAAGCTCCGAAACAGTAGGTAACTCTGCGCTTTCGGAAACAACCGGTTAACAATTCGCGCAGGTTCAATTCGATCAGCCTGAATATCAGCGTTTCCAATTCCTTGATTCCTGCGCTCGCGATTCTCTCGGGAGATTCCGGATTGTTTCGATTCTCTGGAAGCGCACATTAAGAGTGTCTTGCCATGTTGACATTCTGCAGCTGCTCCCGATTCAACTTCCCCGTGTCCACGAGAGCCGGAGCACAGCAAGAGTGAGTACCTTAAGAGACGAATTATGAGCCCGCCACGAATCAGAGACAACAAGCCGGCAGATCATCATTCCCTCATACTCGTCCTGTCCAGAGATCCAGCAACTTGTCGAATCCAGTCAGGAGCAAAGAGTTCGCCGCCAACGTAAAACGTCGTACGTCTCGGCGGTCTGCTTCCGATGATCTGATAAGGCAGATGTGATGCGATTCCGGTCTGCGATGCGAGTCAGGAGTCAAGACACCACGGTCCCCATCTTGCTCACTGCTCTTTCTGCTCTTTGAATGCATTGTTCGATGATTGTTATCTGTCTATATCCGCATTGACACGAGTTCGAAGTTCGAATCAATGAGTCTCGATAATCCATCGCCATCCGATCGATCGCAATAATCTCTAGCAGCATCTTATACGGATATTAATATTTACCTTATTGCATATCAGTAACTCTCTCTCGGAACCATCCGAATGGCAATGGCACACTGGACCCGCCATCGCCTGCCAGGAGACGCTCCTCCGGGCGTCTTCCCGAACTATCGACACGACGCCGTCCGGCCGGGACTCGGTCTCCCACAGCCTCTAACGCGGAGGCAAGTGTATCGCGCTACACGGACCAGACTGGCCATGATTCTTCCTGTTGTCCTTCTCTTCGGATTGATGGGCATGGCAGCGTTGTTGTGGATGGATCTGTCGTCGGGCTCCCTTTCTCGGATGGATGCTTCCCATCGGGTACCGATGGATGAGCTACCTTTGACTGGTGGGGACGAGAAATCGAGTCCACGGCCTATGCAGGCCTATCTTGGGGGGTAATAGGAGGATTGCGACCATTCTGAACTCTTGTTCCTATGTTAGATATAGATACTTGGTTGTCTATGCCTCCATCCCGGCAGAGGCTCTGTCTTGATGCGAGATGCCAGGGACGAGCAGCAACAGCCACATACTACCTACCTGCATCACCGGTAAGCATCTTCATACCTCCTAGGTTTATCAATTTAGCAACCGCGATTATTGGACAGAAAGTAAAACTGACAGTGGAGTGTACAGCATAAGAGAAGCCCGCTATTGAAGATCCCACGTGGACAGCTTCCAAATTGGGTCGCAGTGATCAACGCAGAATAGAGACGCTGGTCTGCACTGGCCATGAATTATGCCCGAAGCCGCATGCACAGATCAGCGTGAAAAAGGTCCGATGGAGATCCATCATCTTCAACAGGCCATAGTGACATCCCACAGGGTTGCAGATAGCTGCAATCTATGAGCGCTTGATGAGACTGCTCTGCATCGTCAGAGCATATATACTCTACATTCATATCCAGCAGTCAAACAAAGTCGGCGGGCTGTCATCGTGAATATCAGGAATTGTGCAGACAGCCGCATCAGATACAATCGACAAGGATGAACATCCACGCCTATCGAGCAATGAAGTTCCGGGTCCACTTGCAGAACCTGCATTCAAGGATTCCTTCTCTCGATAGAACGATTAGGACCATATCGTCCGCGCATCCAAATGCACCGATAAACAGCGAAATCAGTCATCTCATCCATATACTATCACGACCCTGGGACCAGACCTCTAAGGAGATCTCATTTTTGGTCTAGTCGCAGTCGACTTTCGAGATATAACTACTACACTACTATAGCAGCAACACTCGGGCATCTATCTTCCACTTCCAACCCCGACGAACAGCAACCACGATATGCAACCGAGCAGATCCAATTGAACTCACTTGGATTCCACTTAGTGACGGACTGGCAGATTATTACCAAACCTCCACCGTCATGGACAGCCATTCACATGTACAGAATAGAGAAAATAATGAAATTATTATACAGGATTATACATTCGCTCATCTTACTCCAAGGATCAGTTTAGTAAGAGGCACCGCTCAAAGGATATCGCTACTCAAAAGAAAGGCACACAGTGAATGTATAACCAGAATAAAAGCACGAACGTGCCAAACAGAGAAAAGAAAAGAAAACGAAAAATCAAGCCACAAACAGCCTCACCCATCATTTTCTCTTCCGTCCATTTCTACCATCCCATCCCATCCCATCCATCACCAACCGATAAGTGAATCTGGACCAATGACCGACTGCCTCGTATTCACCCAGATCCCGAACACGAAGACGAGTCGAACATCATAGATCCAGCATGATATGATATGATAATGTGATAAGAAGTCCAACAAGAGGCGGTTGATCAATCCAGTAATCAATCAAATCAAGCCTGCCCTTTCTTGTTTTCTTCGCTTCCTAATCTAATAACTATACCACTCATCTGGTCTCTCCAGCGCTGTGCATATTAATAGTCTCTCTCGAGTCTTTCGAGCCACTATCAAGCCTTTCATCAATTTGATTAATCCATATAGATCTATCGTGTTACTTTATCACTTCATCATCATGTTGCATATATGTATGTATCTATGACTTAATCATCCCCCGCATGGAAGCGCAAAGACCCCATCCCCATCCACACTTCCCATCGATTCCATTACGTCGTATCGGACGAGCGGATGTTATGTATCGTACCTTTCTTTTCTTTCGATTACTAGAAGGAAGCAATTAGGTACGTAGGTACAGTAACTACGAAGAGTGGCCGGATGGGTAGATGGATGAAATCATCTCTATTCTACTCTACTCTAGCCTCTAGCCTCTAACCTCAAGTGAAGCAAGTATCTAACACAAGACAAAAATAGCAACTATACCATCCTCTTCCATTCCACATGTATGCATATCCCCGTAACACCACACTGTATCTCCCACGGTACTCTCCCGGGAACTCAACTCATCCATGCACGCACGCAAACAAGCATGACAACGACATGACATCCATGCGGTTCCGAGAGAATCCAGAAAACCGAATCGAATCAACTCTTGTCCATTCGTCCATTCACCCAACCTACTTGCTTATCCTACTTACCCTACCCTGGTCGCAAATCCCGATCCTGATCCCTGGTTTTACGCGAAAAGCTTGATTGATTTCGAGCCAGAACTCTCTTTTCTATAGTTAGTTGCATGCATGGATGCATACAGGTAAGGCTCGCTGAGCACAGACACGCTGGGAAGGAATCGACGTCGACGTCAACCACTCGTCAGATGAGGAGGACAGTGCCGGAAGCAATGGTCGATGACATTCCATTCCTGCTGCCAGTTGTCTATGTAGACGAGTGGATGGAGGAACATGAGCATGTCGAGGCGATTGTCTGGTGAAGGGTCGGAACGCAGGGCCCGGAACAGGTAAGGCTCCAAGGGCAACCTACAGGCAGCCGGAGCAGCCGACGAAATCAGCGGTCGCACAAGGATTTCGATCCGCGAATTCAGAGCACCATTGGCTCTCAAATTACAGTCTCGTCTACAGAAAATGTTTTAGTACATTCGATACGTTTAAGAGTATACTGAGAAAATATAGGAATTGGAAGATTACGAAGGAGAAAAATAATTAGAACGAGCTTGAATTCTGATCCTTGGAGACTAAATTTACCAATATTAGTTGACATACATACATGTAAAGTAAGTTCAAGCTCTATGAGACCAAGGTCGGATATATAATAAAAAAAGTCTATAATATGTGAATCGGGAAACAGCTTAAGCTGGGCCTGGGATACCAGAGCAAATTAACGGGTAAAAGAGCGTAGCCCGTCTAAAATTACTCATCGTCCTCCTCCTCGGGAGCACGGGCCGCGAGAGTGTATTTCGAGACACCGTTCTTGTCGGTCTCGTGCTCGATGGCGAGCTTGGACAGACGGCCGATGATGTTCTCGAGGTGGGTGTCGGCGCGCGAGCGGTCCTTGCGGCCGAGGTTGTCGAGCCAAGGAATGTTGGTGAGGATGTAGTAGACGACGGCAATGATGACGGTAACACCGATGGAGTAGGCCCAGATGACAACGACAGTGACGATGTCGACATCACCGTGGATGGAGAAGACGGCGTGGTCGGCAGGGTCGGTCTGCAAGTAGTCGCCGGAGAGCCAGCCGAAGACACAGAAAAGAGTGGCCAGGACATCGACGATGAAGATGGCACCGACCAGCTGCCACGAGGGGAAAGTCTTGCCACCACGGGTAACGAAGATCAGCCAGTTCTCAGTCAGGGAGATCTCGAGGAAGAGAATCTCCTGGGGAGAACCGAAGTTCTGGATGATACCACCGTTGGGCAGGAAGAGAGTACCACGGATAACCCAGGTAGCGGCAGCGAGGAGGGCACCAAGGACGACGGAGATGACCCAGATCTTGGGCAACTGCCACTCGACGGGGCGGGCCTCGAAGTGAGCGTTATCGTAGGCGACGGCGATGGTGGCAACGTCAGCGAACAGGGCGATGAAGACAATGAGCTCGGAGCGGACGGTCTCGTTGATGATGATCATGGAGGTGACCAGGTAGATCTCGAGGTGCAGACACAGAGCGATACGGTACTGGATATAGGCCTTCATACGCTGGAAGATCTGACGGGCGAGCTTGATGGCATCGACGATGGTGGACAGACCGGGGGCAAGGAAGACGATATCGGCAGCAGCCTGGGCAGCCTCGGTGGAACCCTCGACGGCAATACCACAGTCGGACTTCTTCAGGGAGGGAGCGTCGTTGACACCGTCACCAGTCATGGCAGTCAAGTGACCACGCTGCTGGAGCATCTCGACGACCTGGTACTTGTGCTCGGGGAAGACCTCAGCGAAACCGTCAGCCTTCTCGACGAGGTCGTGCTGGGCGGAACCAGCGAGACCACCGTGGATCAGACGCTCAGAGTTGTAGACCTTGGTACCAAGGGCCAGCATCTTGCAAGTCTCCTTAGCGATAGCGATAGCGTCACCAGTAAGCATCTTGACGGACAGACCGAGAGCCTGGGCCTCGGTGATGGTCTGGGCAGTGTCATCACGGGGAGGGTCGAACATGGGGTACATGCCCAGCAATTGCCAGGGCTCACCCTCCTTCTGGACGGCGACACCAAGGGAACGGAAACCACGGCGGGCGAACTCGGAAGCCTTGTCACGGTAGAGCTTGGCCTCGGCCTCAGAGCACTCGGACAGGTTGAGGATGGCCTTGGGGGCACCCTTGGCGCAGGTGTAGCGGACGCCATCGCAGGTAGCAACGGTGGTGATACGCTTGGAGACGGGGTCGAAAGGAGTGTACTTCTCGGTGACCCAGTTGCGGGAGAGGATCTCACGGGCCTTGGGGTAGCGACGGAGGGTCAGGACGGTGACCTTGTCGATGGGGTCGAGGTTCTTGATGTTGTGGGACGAGGCGATGGCAGCGACAGCGAACATCCAGTTGACATCGACACCCTCAGCGACGTAGGGCTCACGGATGGACAGCTGGTTGGCAGTGAGGGTACCGGTCTTGTCAGAGCAGAGAACGTCGACACCAGCGAGGGACTCGATGGCGGTGAGCTTCTGGACAATGGCCTTCTGCTCAGCCAGGTAGGCAGCACCGACAGCGAGGGTGGTGGTGGTGACGACAGGCAGACCGACGGGGACACCGATGATGAGCAGGATCAGAGCGTAGTGCAGCAGGTTGTTGTCGTTGTTCTCGGGCGTAGCGATCTTGAGGTGACGGAAGAAACCACCGATCCAGGCAGCGAGAATCCAGAACATGACGAGAACGAGCAGAGTGGAACCAATGTTGTCCATGATCTGCTTGAAGTGACCAGCCTCGTTGGCACCCTGGACCAGAGCAGCGGTACGACCGACGAAAGAGTGTCTGGCAGCAGCGGTGACAATGGCGTAGGCCTTGCCACGCTTGCAACCGGTGGTGTAGTAGCAAGTGTCACCCATGTACTTGTCGACAGCGAGAGATTCACCAGTGATGGCAGACTGGTCGACGGCGACGAGGGAGCTACCGGTGTGGTGCTCACGGTCACCCTCATCCTCGTCCTCGTCCTTCTCCTTGAGAGTGTCGTCGGTCTCCTGAGCGAGGAACTCCTTGTAGGCCTCAAAGTTCTCGGGCTTGTCGTAGTCACAGATCAGGCGGACATCAGCAGGAACGACGTGACCTTCCTCGAGAATAACCTAGACGCAATTAGCGGGTTTCCTTTCCTTTTTTTTTTTTTTCCTTAAACATAAGAGAAAAGCGCTTACAATGTCACCGGGAACGAGCTCACGAGCACGGATCTCCTCCTCGTGGCCGTCACGGACAACCCAAGCCTTCATGGCGATATCACCCTTGAGCGAAGCGACGACATCGGCGGCCTGCTTCTCCTGGTACCAACCGACGATAGCGTTCAGACACAGAATACCGATAATGACACCCAGATCGATCCAGTCACGCAGACCGGCAGCGAGCAGAACAGCCAATTCCATAACTAGACGTTGTCAGTAAGGGGAAACATATTTCGATGCCATTGGCTGGAGAGGACTCACCATAGAGAATGGGACCACGGAAGTAGCCGATGAACTGGAGGATGGGGTTCTCCTTCTCGGCCGCCAGTTCGTTCCATCCGGACTTCTTGCGACGAGGCTCAATGGCCGAGGCGGACAGACCCTGGCGGATGTCGGTCTCGAGCCACTCGTCGGGGCAGACGAAGGAGGCATCGCTCTCGTCCTTCTTGCCGCCAAACTTCCACCAGGGCTTCTTCTTCTCGTCGCCCTCGTCACCACCCAGACCACCGGCGGAGGAGGTGGAGCCGCGGCGCTTCTGCTGGGCGGTCGAGATGTAGCGGTTGAGGGCAGAGTACTCGTCGAGGCCAGCGCCGTCGTTCAGGTCAGGAGCAGAGCGGGCATGGTCGCCGTTCTCGACGTCGGGAGCGTAGGAGATCCTCCGCTCCGCCATTGTTGCTTCGGCTCACACAGCCTTAGGAACCCACGATATGAGCAGTTGCAAAGGATGGCAGGAATGGCAGGGTCGGAAATCCTGAGGGGGAGAGGAAGCAAGAAGGCAGAGTTGGGGGGGGAGGGGAGGGAACTATTTAATATTGTGAATTGGCAGGACGGATGTAGTACTGGCAGTGCTAGGCTCGATCAGGTCAGTCGCCCCGTCTCGCCCGGGAACAGCCAGTGACAACGGATTCACATTTTTCTCTCTCTTCTCTTCTCTTGGTGTAGAGTATAGTAACTGCGTACGGAATCACTGCTGGACTAGCCCTGTTACGGCCCGCTCAGGCGATTGCTCTTTTGGGAGGGGCGAGTGGAGGGCCCGGTGGGTTTGCTGCTCTAGTTCGGCCTGGGCGGAATGGAGGCATCGAGAGGACAATACCAGACTAGTCCGCGCAGAAGAAAACTGGCAGAAACACATCGAGCCGGGATCGCGGTGCCGAGTTTGCCTCTGCCAGTGCAAGTCCGTCCACGTCCAAGTCCGGGGTGTGTTTGTGTCTGTTCCTGGACCCACCTTCTATGCGCGATTTTTCTTTTCTCCGGGATTGGCCAGATCTGCTGTGACGCTGTATCATTGGCTGGACACGGTGGGTTTCCTGACTTAGTGTGGATGGGCGGGCCCCTTCCTGTTCTGGCTTAGGTGGTCTGTATCGGCGCTATCGAGGCCAAGCCTAACGCGGACAGAACAGACACTGGGAAAAATGGATGAAAAAATTGGGAAAGAGAAAAAGCCAATTTCTCTGTGCTGGATGCGATCAAGCTTCCCGCACTTGCGCCGTCCTAGCCGATCAACCACTCGAGCACAGCACGAGCAGGGCACGCAAGGGGGAGGAATTGGATGCTGTCAATTTCCCGTTCCCGGTAACCAGCAAGCAACCCATTCTTCATCACAACAAACAGAACATTACCTACGTAGTAACAGTAACTCTCTCTCTCCATACAGTATCTGTCACAACAAACAAACCTCCGGATGCAGCTTCTTTCTTTCTTCAGCCATCCCCTGCGTGGAAGACGCCTAGAGCTTCAGACGACGATCCAACCGCCCCACGGACGTCATCGAATGGTCTGCGTGCAATCACCTACCTAGTGTACTGTAGGAATATCTCTGCCTCCGTAGTCCCTGGTACGGAGCTCCTCCCGGCTTCGGGCAGCGTCGGCAAATGAGCTTCGGTCTCCCGCGGGGCCCGCCCGTAAGATTAACCACCACAGCCTGTGAGATGCGCCTGCGGCATTTTGGGCCTCTTTATTATTATCATTATTATTATTATTACGATTATAACGTTTCTAGCTTAATTTGCATATGTTATATTACTATACTATACCAATTAACTGATATATTACTCCGTTCTCAACTACGGACTACATAGCACTACTCCAGCCTCCCTACGCATTCAACTCAGACAGATTGACGACTGCCGAGAACGACCGCTGATGGTCGTCAGCCGATCCGCGTCCGGGGTGAAACTGTCCATGGCCGCGTCTATCCTCCCCGTCCTCGCGCAACGCCCGTCGTTTCCTCGCTAACATCCATCCTACTAGTAAACATCATGCTAGTAATATTGACAATATACTGTATTCCATACTGGTAAATAATAATATGAAGGCGATGACTGCCTCACTTCCGCGAAACGCCGCTTGGCAGGTGACTGTAATCTGTCCTGACTGTACAGATACTAATGCCCTGACCACCGCCGTCATTCTGCATCCGGGGTAAGACACAGCCAACCGATGACCTGGTGCACCAGCCATTGGGGGACCAACACAGCTCAGGACAATGAATTACAATTTACTCTACGAGTACTCTACGTCAGGAAAAAAAAAAATCCTACTGCAAAAGGAAAAAAATAAAAGAAAAGACGTAATCGCGACCAGAGTGATACTTGATCCCGTCCAATACGAGAATACAAATCGCGATCGATCAGGACCCCTGCAACCTCGTATCGTACGTATCGTCGATTCCCGGGGAAGCCAGCACTCAGTCACCGATTCTCCACGATTTGCTGTCTCGCCTGTCTTCTTTTGCTTCATTTTTCTGCTCACGCGGGGACTCCATAGAATTGCGGAGTGTAGCTCGTAAGACCTCATCCAGTCACGAACTAGAGCATCGGTTGGTTAGTTCGTTTGTTCAGTTAATTGAGCTGGAAAACCCTCGATGTATCCCACAGGAACACACCGCGAGCGTTCTGGGGATGGTGCTGTGCCTGAGCTCAGGTCCAGTCCAGCTCCAGCCGCCTCGACAGAGTTGCCTCGCAAAAGAAGACGAATTGATTGTCGCGCTCTCGCTAGTTGAGGGAACATCGGCCAAGCCCGGCGTCATCTGGGTCGGATGCGCCGGCTTTGCCGTTTTCAGTGATAACCCTCTCCACTTGTATGATAATCCTCCTTTCTACTGGCTCAAGTCTGCCGTTTCGAAACCTGCCGGAGAACAAGAACAGCGACGGCGGCGTTCGGCCTCCCGACACAGCGATGCGCCTCACGACTGGACTGTCCGCATCTTCCTCGACTGCCCGTGCACGATATCTATCCTCACCCTGGTCAGTCGGCTTGAGCCTCTGTCGTGTAATCGATATCATCGTCTAGTGGCAGTAATTCAATTCCGGGGGATTGTCGTTCGCCCTGATCCTCGCCGTGAAGCAGAAATAGCGTCAGCCAAGACTATTCTGTCCCCTTGCTCAACTACTGATATATTTTATCCCGCTGATCCCTAAAATAGAGTATGGCGACCAGCCGTTGACGTCTTTATTGTCTCGGGCTTTGTTTCGTAACTGTTCTTTCTCTGGTCTGGTCCTGAGTCTGACCCTCGTAATAATAATACATCTTCCCAGTCCAGAGTGAGGTATATACATTTGAAACACGACACCTTCCAGTGTCCGTGGTTCGGGAAATCGCAGAGGTCGCTGGAGCAACGAATCCGACCCACGGAGACAACCTGTGGGAACGAAGCGAAATTTTTTCCTTCAGAAAAGAAAAAAAAAAGAAAAAGGTAATTCTGGTCAAAGGAAAGTGCCGTGTCCCGGGAGAGAGCCATGGAACGGCCGCTGGATTTGGAACAGTGGCTGCGGATAGCAAATTCAGGATCCCAACGTTACCATCTTTCTGATTGGCCGTCGGGCGGACCTCCGAGGTGCATATCAGCCTGTACAGAGTAGTAGCTAGTTAACTATTTTGCTAACTTGAATGAATCTATCCCATCTAGCTCTATAGCGTAGTACGAATCAGCAGTTTTGGGGAAGTCCTCACGTGGCGCGAGTATTCCGCGGGGCATAAATTATTATCTCGCTAGCTACGGAGCTCCGTATCTGATGCTGGCCTCGTACATATGTGTACAGTACATACTAGCACCACTGGATTGGCACTCCCATCCGCCAATTGTCGATATCCGGAATACGGCAACACAGCCATGCCAGCGCAGCCCGAAAAACCCCTCGTCGTTGGAAGATACATACGTCCTGACCAAAAACCCCTCGTCGTGAAAGATACATGCTTGATCGGCTTGCCACTTGGCCTGCACACCAGACCACCGGCCGGTGGCAAGTGGTCCCAGTCCGAGCCGGTCGCTCGTCCGGCGGGCATCGTGGGTGCTGACGACCCAATTCTGGCGGTGAGCTTCCACTCGCGAGCGTTAATCGCTCAGCCCTACTCCATCGTTGGACGAGATGCCTGTTCGCTCAGTCTTCCAGAAGCTCTGGGGATTCTCAACGCGACGCTCCACTGCTCCAGCAGCTCTAGCAGCTCTACTCTGCTCGACATCTTGAGCCTGTCCTTGGCGTCGCAGTCTGGACGGAGTACGGAGTAGTTTTATCGCAATTTCGTTATCAGTCCATGCAGACTCGTCTAGTCATCCTGCGTTACTTCTGGAGGCGCTCGCCGATCCCATCGCTTCCCGCTGTCAAAGCTCTCCAGTGATGCGATGCGATGCGATGCGATGCGATGCGATGCTCAGACGTGGCACTGCGACGCTGTGTCATCCAACGGGGATCGCGAGCACCGTCCTTCGTGCAGTTGCGCGATATTCTGCCCTGGCCTGGTGGCATTCTCAGACTCCCAGTCCCACGATGCCACCACGACTGGGGAAACCCCAAGAAAGAGACCCCTCCAGATCTGCACCTCCGAGGCGATTAGCCTGAAGGACCTCCCACTCACTAACCCGCCTAGTCGCCTGCGCTGCTCTTCCCACCGTGCATCCATCTCCACAGGAACCGACGCACTCTGCATCCATCGAACGTCCATCGAAGCCCCGAACCGCCTTAGTCTGCCTCTGTTTCTTTGGAACACATTCCCGGTACGGAGTCGAGTTGTCGGGTTGTGGGCGAGCGAAACGTCGGTCTCCATCGGTTCCTGTCCTGATCTTGCCCTCATCCATGGTCGGGCGTGCTTGGTAGCGACCGGCAGACGGCGCACGGCAGCTGATGCCGGGGACGATCTTTTCGCTTCCCTCTGCGACCACGGACCGAGCCCGACGGGACCTGGATCGTCAGTTACGTGATGTGATCTATGGTAGTTACGGTACGCTGTGAAAATTCGTCTATCTACGGAGTGCCTCTTTTTTTTTTTTTTTTTTTCTCTGCAAACACCCGAATTAAGAGCGACCTCCATGCCTATTATCCGAACATTGCCATCTGAGGAGGAATAGCCGTAGCAGGGACATCCTCGCACCGCGAAAGGCAAGTAAAATACGAATCGCATCGGATTGCCACAAATAGAGCAGTCCTGCGATCTCCGCGGTGAAGCGTGATCTAGTTCCCGATTCCCTCGAGCGGGAGATTTGTGGCTTGCAGAACGCTTTAACCTATCACTATGGGATAATATGGCTAATACGGGTATTGGTATCGGTATTGCTGTTGTGCGCAAGCGACCGGCCGATAGCCCCGTTGGAAATGGACGCCCGAACAACGGTCTGTAGAGCATTTCACTAACTGTATTCTGTACAGTAGTCGAGACTGTAGTAATAGTATACCTGGTATACCGACCGAGGGATTTTCTGCAAAATCCCATAATCCCGCATGAAAGAAGTCTTATTGCATTGCCCGTCGGCTGTTTCGGGACCGACGCTGCCCTTGTTCTCGAAAGGAATCGAATCCCACGTAAACTAGATATTTGCTCACGCATGCCGAACGTTCCGTCCCGGCCCTGTGCGGGAAGTGGGATGGGAATTGCAGTCAGAGCCAGAAATCAGATCTCAGGCGGGCGAGCCCCACTGAGCATCTACCATAACCTATGGTACATATGGTCGCATCCAAGTGAGACTTGCAGCGTCATCTTGCTAGCCAGAACCGAGTAAAGGGACGGAGTACAGTATACCATAGATTATCACCAGGAACTACCATACGGAGTACTACTGTAATTAAGTGGCCGGCTCACACGGTTAGGACGGTTCGGGATCGTGCTCGGGATGGATCAGACCAAATCAAATCAAATCAAAAATCAGCGCGCGATAACTGGCTGCGCGCGCTATCTGCTTCCCATTAGGCCAATTCGGTACCTAACGGCGGCGACATCGGCCTGTGCCGATCACTGAAAGTCAATCGCTCAGTTCTTAGTATCTAGTTACAGGATCGATGGTTCTATGGTATGGTATTTTGCCTGAGAGCGACAGTAATTAAACTAATAGCCTGTTCTTTTTCCGGGGATAATCTCCGAATGAGACTCGCAGCATACAGTAGACTGCAGAGTATAGGCAGAATGTCTTCACATCCTGTCTATGGTAGGAAAAGAACAACAAGACGTACGCATCTACTTGCTTTGTGCAGTCTGAGACATATGGATACGATGGAGCAGAGCAGGGAACATGCTGGGCCCATAATACTCTAATTCTAATTGCCCATCCCCAGACTTCTGTTTTACTTCCCTACCCAGTCTGTCCCACCGTGTTCTCCTCTATCATGCCTGACTAACATGCTACGGAGTATCGTGGAGGCTGTGCTGGACAGAATAATTCTCTCTACCACTCAAGAGCAGCGTAACCGGCCCGTCCCGTAAGTAGTGTTCTCGTTGGTTTGTTGGCTGTCTGCCTTGGATACTGGTACAACTCACTACGACCGCGTCACATCGCTCCGAAACTCGTCTCCTTCGAGAGAAACCAATCCAGAAGGTGATGGACTGGGGTCCAGAAGAACTGGAGACCCCTTGTCTTTCCCCACACGTTCGAATTCACCAGATTCACGAGATGCACACTACTCCGTATTACTATCTGTCTTCCTGGATGCAGATCCGATGATCATCTCATGGCAACGGCATCACTGTCTTCCAACTAGTCTCGCTGAGCCTCCTTGCTCGACGTGTCGTTCTGCGCCGAGAAATCAATCCTTCGAGATTCCTGACATTCCAACGGTGGCTGGGCTGGGCTGTCAGAAGGACGAGCGAGTCTGGGGAACGCCGGGGAGGAATCCCACCCGAGATGTCCACGTCCGTTATCAACTAACCACCTTGTAGATCATCGATTAATCACCGACTAGTTAGTTAACTACCCAACCCCATGGAGAGAGAGAGAGAGAGCCTAACGATGGCTGTGTGACCTCACTTGACTTCGCTTCAGTAGTGCATATGCACATGTATGCCGAGAAGTCCGATCATCAGATCACCCTTTATTGTTTTCTAGGCATGCATAGTTTGTGATGCTGTATTTTCTTGTCCTTTCTTGGCTGTTCTTGGCCTCCCTATCGTTGCATGAGAGGAAATCATGCGGAGAGGCAGTTTTTTCTTGGTATTGGGTTACTATTGATATCTTATCTCTGCATAGCGTATGCGTATCCTGCAGGAGGTTGTAGGTTATCCCTAGCTGCTCAGCCACTGCATCATCGTTGAAGAATCTCTCGATACTCTATGGTATGATATGGTACTCCTACTGAGATCCAAGTCTGCCCCCACATGTACACGCGAATATCGGAATAACCATCCCTTACTTGCCCGTTCACTGGTTACCTGCAGCACAAATTGCGGAAATTAAATCTATTCTAGAAAATCGTCTCCCGTTTCCTTGTTGGTTGTGTTTATTTACGGATACGAAGTCATACATGCAGTTCATGCATATGCAGGTCGGGAATAGAGTTGATTGGAAACCATGGTACGGCGAGTAGATAGTTTGGCTGCGATCCATGACTATGGGACTCGCTATCTGCCATATGTCAGACTCTGGCTTTAACTCTGTATTGTTATTATTACTCCGGAGGATTGGGTTTGCCGCTTTAGTGGTTATTGGATTGGCAGCATATGATGTACCGTACTCGTACGCATTCAAATCCAGCACGGCAACTGACACATGCCTATTATTCATCACCTATCTACGGAGTACGGAGTAGACTGGATCTGCCCTAGAGAATAACGCCCAGATCGGTAGATAGCTGGCAGATAGATTTGAAGATCATTACTGCCGAGACCAGACCACTTGGCACGTCTCTTCCCCGGACTAGAGTATGGTGGCCAAGCTAACTAGACTCTAATAGCAAGCGAATCCCCGCCCCCTTTTTGCAATCTGGCGCTGTTGCCTTCTTTATTTTGCTGAGGCCCGTGTAACGACACGACGCGACACGACAGGACACAACTGTCAGTCAGGCAATAGTTAATTAGTAGATTGGACGGTGAAGATCAACGGCTTTCCCTTTTCTCCTTTGTTCGGCTTTTTCTCCGCATTTATGACATCAGTCGCCGTCGGGGCGTTGACCGTGTTGCTAGCTAGCAATTTACTCCGTACAATCCTGTGATCCTCGGCGCATGAAAGGGGATGATAATACCGATCAATAGATGGAAGGATGCACTTCTTGCGGAATGGCCGCCAAGCTGTACATCAATCACTGTTTTGGCCCCCAGACGTACTCCGTATTGTCGCACTCGTTGACATTAACGTGAACCCCTTTCTTGTCATCGATGCTGGCGTTCTCAAACTTGAGAGTCGAGGGCTGGAAACTGCTTGGCTGCTTGGCGGTATGATCATCGCTGGGGAACGCAGCGCCTGGATGCGATTCCATTATTGCGACATGGTCGCGATGGGGTATCCGGAGATGATGGCCTTGTTTGAGACTTGAAACGAAGCGCTGTCGTCGTTGGGCAGGGGAGGGCTTGAGCTTGACTACGGAGTATGGTAAGCCGGAGCTCGACTCAGGACCAGACGCTACAGCTAGCTGGCGGGCGATCTGTGAAGTATTACGTCTGACGTGAACTGGGGTAGGTCTTAGACACATGGAGAGTTAGTACTCCGTATGAAGTATCCGTGTAGTAGTTGACGAAACGTCAGCTACGAAGTGAATAGTTAATCCCTCAATAATGTTTCGACGCGATGGTGCTCACGATTGCAATGCGATCATATCGGCCCGGCCAGACAGCGCGTCAAGCATGGCTGTTTCATCTGAAGATGGAGACCTTATCCGGAGATAATACCCTTAACTGGACAGGTATTCACAGTCGTTTTGTTATTAGTTAACTTTGTAGACCTCGGCATACAGCTCTGCCGATCATAACAATACCACAATAACAACCCTGCCGATATTATCGTCAACATTGCACAATGGGCAATTCTCTACGAGAAGCCAGTTTCACGTCGCGATTTAATTACTATTACTATTACTCCGTATGCGTGCATCTCGCTATCTCGAATCTCGATCTCGATTGATCGCCCTGACAAAGCGCGCGGAGATTCGGCGGTTTCATTCATAGTCGCGCCACGGCACTGACGCTGTGACTTCGATTGTACCGATCGATACGGCCGTGACGAGGCGTGTTCGGCTTCGACTATCCTGGCTAACAGCTCCGTCGCGCGTATCGAATTCCTTGATTGGACTATATTCTCTGCCCTTCCACGGAGACGTTATCATCGAATCTTTGCCTCGCATTCTGACTCCGGGCAAGTCGGACGAGACGAAAAAGGAGAGATGACGATGTACTGTACCATAGCGTAGCGCCCCGCCGCGGATAACTAAGAACTGATTAGTTAGATAATCCAGGCCCATCGAACGGCACGGAGGACCTCGCCTGTTAGTGTGGTTAGCTAAGTTAGTGTTGGTGAATTGAACTTGGTAAACTAAACTTGTACCTGCAGAGCTAGCCCGCGAGCAATGGCTAGTCTCGTCCAAACGATGCAAACAAACACGGTACCTGCGTCTGCCGTAGAATAAGGATTGACCTGGCATGAGTAGCCCAGCTTCACATCGAGCCAGCGATTGGCGATGTATCTCTCAGCCAAGAAGTTCAGCGCTGCATATCGGAGGGTCCCTCTCCACAGACAACCGGCTACTTTTTTTGAAGGCCATCTTCTCTCTCTCATCTGACGACTCTAAAAAAGGCTACTCCATCAAATAGTTCCTGACTTAGCGTCCGTAGCTCCCAAGTTGCCAAGGCAGAAAATGGGGATGTGCGTACCTGGCTAGACCTGCTCGAGGGCTAGTTCGACCTAGCGCTGCTGATGAGCTACCTTAGTTACATCCGCTAGTCGGCTAGCTGGCGATGGGACGATCCACGGACGCCTCCAGGCATTCTCTTCCTTCGCACAATGCTCCAGTCGAGTGTCTGTGCTATCTTGGCGGTGAGAGAAGAGGAAAGAAGCAGGTTGCATGAAGCTGCAGGAAGGGATGCTCGGAGCAAAGAGCTTGGTTGGAACAGTCGTTATGCGGTGGTGGTTATCGTTGCCTGGAGGTTTCTTGTTGGGAAATTTTGAGCTGTGGAAAGGGGCGGAAAACAAAGCAGATCCGACGTGATAATTATTTGCTGTTATGTCAGATTAATACATCCAGGGACTGAACGCAGACTCGTGACTTGTGTTCCATGCGCTGGCCTGATTGGGTGTTGGATTGAGTGTTGCTCTGCTGGATAGATGGTAAACAAAGAGGTAGAGAGGTGAATATGGCAGGTTACAGATGTAGTAGTGGAATATTATTATTGTAGTGTAGAAATATTGATCCTGGTTACCCTGACTTTGAGGAATCATTGTGATGGCTGCCATAATCGTGTTGTGGTCCTATGCTGTTGCTGATCACCACAGCTATATAGATGCATATTGAATATATATATTGCGAGCATAATGCAAATATCATACCATATTACATCTTCAAACTGCCAAAATACAATGAAAAGAGACACAGAGACGTGCAAAATAGAAAATAAAGCAATACACACCATAAAAGTGGCTGGAGCACAAATTCCTGCACTTTAATACCGTGTATGCTGTTTGACATTTGTTGTATAAGCTCAAATCCGCAGGTAAACAAACATCCCACGACGACACTATCAGCGGACAAATCAACACAACAAGGTCAGAGTAGACCAGGGGCTTTTCTTCTACGTTCGAAATATTTATATCGATGTGGATGACTCGAGAATATTTTCTAGTTATTTGTCGTTTCGATTGAAACTGGAGTGTTGCACCCCTCCAACGCGTCAAACGGCTTCTCCAGCAGAGAGCACCCTTGAAACGTGCAACCAACTCCAAAACATTAACCAACATAGGAAAGTCTCTACTAATCGCACCCTACAGTCCTAGAAACGAGAGAGATCCAACTGCACCAGCTCGACGTCGCTGTCGAACCTACAAACGATATGCCCCTCGTCTTATCTCTATCGTCTATCTCCATCCCACTTCGCCGACGGCCGATAACTTGACGCCCCGACCGTTAAGCTTTCCACCACAAGCAATTTGATACTAAAAACATCCCAGCTTCGAATTTGAATTCTCCTATGTCGCAAACACTTCTCGTATCTCTCCACGACTCGGGGTATTCGCAGACGCCTCCTCGCACCGAGGGGAAGCGCTTTGAGCCCCTCACGATAACGACGTGCCCCTCAGACGGCTTCTCCAAGTCAGGCGAGATGGCTCGAAATCAAGATCACCGCGATACAGCATGCTAGCTCTGCTAGGCCTTCCTGAGCGACGTGCCCACCAGAGCTACCGACGCAGGAACGGGCAGCTACGCTACGCTTGCAACCGCGAACCCGATCTGCCGCGTCCAGACTGCAGAAATCATTATCCTGTTTTTGTTCTACTCCGTACTGGTGCTGCTCACGATGCACGACTTTGCGCCGTCTCTCGCTGCGTGCGATGATCAGATATCTATCTAATTGATCAAGCTCGCGTTCACACCTGCAGGACAAGCTCCCTCGCGTGCCCCAATAACTGCACGCCACAGTGTCTAGTCAGGAACACAACCAGTGTCGAGCTCTCGAGTCAATCTCCTCAGTCTCCAGCCGGTGGGAACAACGGACTCGCCCCGAACGCGTATCCAGAGCGGCTTTTTCAGGTCGAAAAGACCTTCCTCTACGGGACGGGAACCGGTTTCGGGGCGGGCGCCTCGTCGGGAATTGACTTTGGTACCTGCGACCCTCTCAGCGGTCGTGGATAATAATAATTGGCCTACCGCCGTTCCGCGAGGTAGCGGCTCACAAACCTATCCTCTGCTAAAGGCCGCTTTTTTCTCTTAGTCTGCCTCTCGTTGCATTGACGCCAGCAGAGCGAGGCCGCCTATCTTCTGTCTGCGTGGCCTACTTAATTTCGTTGAGTTTTCGAGTCCGTGGCACGTCGGCTTCTGTTTGGTCCAGGTGATGTTACTTCTCGCTCTCTATACGATGCAGGCTGGCCCTTAATTAAGATTAAGATTATTATCCTATTATTATCACTGTTTACTTATTGCCGTTCCCGTCGTGTTTGATGCTAACCGCGTCGGTCAAAAGGACTGGACGTGGGATAACATTTTAGCCGTGAATGAAATTACTCGGGACTGTCGCGACAATTTTACAGCTCACACGAATATGATCTCGCACTGCGCTGTCACGAGGTCAGACGTGTTCAGCCGTGTGCCATAGTATAGCTATGGAGCTGAGCTGGCCGTTCGAAAAGACAGTAGTAAACGACGGATGAAACTGCCATAACGACGAACGAATCACCCTCATGGATCTGCCAAACTGTTTCCATCTCATCTCTGCGGTATGTTTCTGCAATGCGATTGGACTCGCGACAATACCAGAATATCCTGGTACTAAGCCTGTCAGCTGTAGACCTAGACTTTCGATGCGCATCCAGCTATCTCACTGTATAGACCCCATGACAGCTATGCAGTATTCCACGGCATAACGAAGAATTGAACCTGTAACGTGGATCGAATATCTACAGCCCAATACTGCCATGGCTCTGATTGGCCTGTCTATGGTCTAGATGCACGCTTCTCCAGCCGCATATAGACATGCAACAAGCAAACTTGTATTCATCAAGAACCAATTCCTGTGGAATAAACTTCTATTGGTCTGCATAGCTTTAACCTTGACATTCACAGCTGTCAGCGACCGGCTCGGCTGCCAGATCAGAGCTCGATAAGTCGTACTGCCAACATACCATAGTAAGCAACGTGCAGGTATACCCCCGTCAAATAGCACGTTACGTCTGCCTAGAAAGTAGCAAGTCACTTGTGCGCTCCTCCAGTCTTGGCCTGGATGAGGAATGGGAGAAACAGTCTTGGTAACACAAGGAAAAAGTAATTGATCGGTAGCAACCACTCTAGCCTCCCTGTTCCATGCCTCTAGATGAAAAGACTGAATACCAATAAGTATCACAGCCACTGCGGCCAAGCAAGCCAAGTATGATCATAAGACCAGAAATAGTTTCGAAACGTTGAGGATTGCACCACAGGTCGCATTGAGCACGTTGGGTAATGTATGGTGGTGTATGTAGCACCGCGAAATACCTCCAGAAGCATAATTTCCTCACCAAGTCCTTGGTGAGATGTCAGCGGTATGCCATTCTTGACCAGCGTAGCGTTTATCTCTATTTCATTCACCAGAGGTCAGCAAGCATTGAAAAATGGCAATACTAACCTTCATCCCACACAAGGAAATAGTAAAATGCGACACGCTGTCGCACCAAAGACCAACATTCCAAGACCTGCATATAATGATGGACGATCGATAACTTAATCTTGGCAGGAAAACCGATTAAGTCGGCGCCAGGCATCATACGATCGAGCACGTGCGGAGAGTCGGACATTTCTACTTAAAATATGCGGAAGGCACGTAGTGAGGAATGTAGCAGTTTCCAGGACGACAACGGGAGAAAGCATGGCGTTAGGAATCTTATGGTTGCCCCATTGATTCCCCGGATAGATGTGGAGTTGAATATCTGATCGGGAAAGGAAGGTTCGAAGAATATTTCCTTTTCTACTCTAGATGTTCTTTTACTGTGTCATTTGGGCGACGATAATAATTAGTCGACGCGGAGTATACGTACTCCAGAGCAGGCGATGCTGATTGGGTACAGTGACTAACATTATTTACTTATTTGAGAAGTACCAAACAGAGAATTGAATGACCTGCAGCATCTATGTGTTCTGGATGCGGTAATGATGGGATATATAAAAACCCAATAATAGAAAGTTCATTCAGTTAGACATGATATATGTACGGTTAGCTCACAAAACCTCGTCTCTCACTATTCACAACCGCAGCATTTCAGTCCCTAAATGACTCTCATAGCTTCTAAGTCACCTTCCAATACGCATAGAGCATATACGGAGGTTTGATCTTCTATGCTATTGCATCCCTAGAGAAGCGATGCTTGTCTCGGCAACTTTAGATTAACCAGTCTCCGCTAGAGTCGTTGTAGTTCTACATGTGTTCTTAGAGAAATACTGCCTTAAGAGATCTAAACTCTTAATAAACCACCTATTCAGTAACAGTTGTTTTTGTCCAGAGGCTGATGAGTTAATGCTATAATGACTTCATACTGGCTGTAGTAAGAGCAACACACATCCTATATATCATCAAGCAGAGATCAGAGACTAGGTAGCGTAGATGTTCAGGTCGTCGTTACGACAATCACTGCCAGCAGTTTACAGTATTTCAATATTCCACACAGAATTCACTGGTCAGGTCATACAATGAGTTCTACGCATTGCGTTTAATGTCGGATATGATTGCATGACCAACGTTATCAATGGAGATAGTAGAAAGATTAATGTAGACCTTTTTGATTTGATAGTTCTCGATATCTGTATGAGTTGAGTGCACTGTATGCAATGCATATCTTGCCCTCGATAGCCAACACGTTCATACCTGAATTTTGAAACGAATCTTTAGTACACTTGAGGGCATCTGTAACTTCCTCATCGCTATCATATCTAACTATTATCAGGAAAAGTCCAAGCGGAACGTTATCGCTGTCTCCTCGATGGGCGCATTTTGACAATATCATTGATTCTGTAAAGGCATGACTGTGATAGGCGAAGATACTTAAAGCAAGGGATCCATGATGGCATTTTGTACGTCAATAGCAATACCACACCCGTTCAAACACGCTCGCCACTCCCGCTCGTTATTGTCTGTAACGTCAACCCGGTTTTCGAACAAACCAATAATGAAGTCTTTAAATATGACCATCTATCCACCATTATCGCAACCAATCTCACGGCGGGGTCCCTGAGCAGGCCAATTGGTCCATTGGCTCCATAGCCCGGTAGCCTTTGCTTCAGATAAGCCAACATAAACGAAAGTTTCCGGTATACCCAATTTAAACGGTGGAGATGTAATCTTTGTTGGTAATTGTTTTGTCATCCTCGTTTTCATGATTTTTGTTTTTGTTTTCATGAGATACTCTGACATTTCATGGGCATGGGGAAACGCAGATCCAACATATAGTCTTCTAATTGCTTGCGGGCTTCAATCCAAATTGTTGGATTGTTTTCAAGGGAACTGCGTTTCCCACACTCGCGACCCCAGAATGGAAATAGTTTGACGTAGATTTGTGAGAGCAGCATTATGCCGTCTGCGAGGCTGTGATAAGGTGTCAGGGTCAATGCCTTAACCGTGGTGCAAAGCAATGTTTGAGAAAGATCGATTGATAGGAGCCACCAATCGTTTCTATTTCTGAGGCCCTTGGCTAGCTGATGTTTTCTATATTCTTTCGTCAGGCTGGTCTGGCCCATTTGCACGTTCAGCATCGCGACGTTTGACGTCTTGGATTCCATAATCAATGGAGTACTGGATATGACCAGAGGAAATAAGCGAACGCTGGATTACTCAGAACATAATAAATTCTAAATATCATAGCACCAAAAGGACGATTCCATTGAGTCTTGATGCCAGGGAAATGTTATAAAGATGATGATCGACTCAAAACCTGACCTACCCAAGATAAATTAGCATCTGTGATTTCAAAAATAAGGCAGTTCATATTGGATATTTACCTCAGGCCTGTATCGAACACAGACTTGTCTTTGCGGGGCATAGCGTCAGAAAACAAAATGGTCTCTACGCCATTGACGATCTTCCGTTGAATAAAAACCGTAAATTTGTATTTGGTAATGAATGCATATCGAAGCAAAAAGTGATGCATGTACTGTGCAATTTGTCCTGCATCATTGTTAAAAAATATGTAAGAGAAGTAGCATATAACTCACCTAGGAGGATGCACAGCGAGTTTTCATCTCCTCTAAATATTGTACTTTCAGACCATTTCATGAACTGATGCTTTGGGAAGGGTGTCTTCCCTTTTCCGGCAATAAATGGAATGGACTTAGGGCCCATGAGAACGAAATTTGGAAGCAATCCTCTTTTTTCGCCAGTATTCTGGATGTTGTTAAAATCTATCTCCTTAAACGAGTCCGAATATCCAAACTTCACAACCAATCTCGAACACAAGGGCGGACAGGACATGAAGAACGCGGTGGACGAAACGATCGTTACCTGGAGTAGGAGACATGCATCCGTACTCTATATTTCAAGCATTTCAAGCAGGCTGGCACACAATGAGTAGAAAGGGCAAATAAGAACAAAGATGATCCAAACCCGCCCCTTCAGATGGCCGAAGAGAAACCGAACGGACTATATGTTGCTGGCAGATGATGCCATGTTTTGTGACTATCTGCGTTCAGTCTCGCGGACGGCGGCATCCTTTGCGAGTCGACACGGAAGTCACATAATACCGTATATTCTCAGGGCTCTGAACCAGGAGATGGTGAAGCTTGATATCCTCTAGCTTGCAGGGAAAGCTGAAGCTCTATCTATCTAACTTCTGTGCGTGGGCCACCATAGTCCCATGCCGTGTCCGCTTGTTTTGCCTTAAGCATTTAGCTGCAAATGAGGGTATGAGGGTCTCTTGAATTGCCGGCTCAGAGACTGCTTTATGTACTGAATTTCACCGTCTGTTCCCATTAACTGAGCCCCCATTGACTGAATCGTGATTAACTGAATCCTCGTGGTAGTCACTTGTTAGATACGCCTGCGGGACGGCCAATAAGACCTGTTTCGGCGCACCTCCGACCGGCCCGGCATCTCTCCAGCCGAGCCGAGCGACGCTCTCAAGATCTTATCAGGCCGAGATGCCCTCCTGGTATTAGCATCGCTCTATGAGAGCGAAACCGCCGAAGACATAGTCATCTACAGTAAGAGACGTTATGATATGATTCATTTGAACCTGTCGATGTGGGGACTCGTTACTACATTACTATTGCCGTATTGTAACAAAAATGTCTGATGGGTCCAGTCGTCTGGATTCTCCTCTCGACGAGATAGGAGAGAGGCCGGCGAAGAAGCTAAAGCGGAGTTTCGTTGCGTAAGAAATGCGTGCTTCTTTTAGCAATCGTTTCGAATGAGTGTAGCTCGTGATACTGACTGGGATCACCCAGTTGCCGACGATGTCATTCTCACAAAATCAAGTGCTCTGGAGACCAGCCATGTCATAATTGTCGACAACAGCCCGAAGGCACTGTTGATTGCGTCTATCCAGCTCGTGACAGAAAGGTACTGGTTCAGGAAAGGTTTGTCTCTCTGCTAATTATATGTCCAAGAATTAGTCGACTAACTCCTTTCGACCAGTTACCTGAAGAAACTCGAGGAAGAGAATCAATTGTGGAAAGCGTCAGCCTCTCCTGGGAGCAGTATCTTACGACTAGGGAGCAAATCCGTGTTAGAGGATCAGCACCGCCAGCGGAATCGCTCAAATCATCCACCCAGTAACGAAGGTGGTGAAGGTGGCCCGTCTAATCTAGATGGAGACATCAGAAACCCATTGATCGAAGACCGTGCCTGGTTTGTACGCGACCAGGTATCGACACAACCGGTTTATATCGGCGAGGCCGCATGCAATGCGTTTGGTACGCGATTACGACAATTCCTAAGCAGAGACGAGCCCGTCGCACCTCTTCCGCAGTCGAACTATGTAAAACATAAAGCGCTGCTACGGATGTCCGACCCATCATTCCGCTTACCAAACCGTACCTACGCGCATCTTTTGATCAAAGTCGCACTTCGATTCCTCGGGAATGATTACCACCTCATGCTGAGAAAGACCACATTGGAGAGACTGGATGCCTTGTATCGTGACCAATGTTTCGATGACCCAATCCTCCTGTGCAGGCTGTTTGCCATTTTCGCTATTGGGGAGCTATACACAAACAGGAAGGCGACATCAAAAACATCCGAAGTTCCGGGCACGGGGTTCTTTATGCAGGCCATGAGCCTATTCCAGGATCTTCACGAGGAAGCTACGGTTTCTTACATAGAAATACTGGTCCTTCTGGTGAGTCAATTCCTCTCAGGTGAGAGAAAGGAGCTCTTCCCTAATTCTTATAGTCCCTCTTCTGCCTCCCACTGAACCGCACAAAGTCCGCATATACATTTGCTGGGATCGCCCTCAGACTAAGCCTGACATTGGGACTCCATCACAACGTCCCGGAAGGATATATGATATCGCCAGTTGAGCGGGAGCACAGACTACGTGTATGGTGGTCAGTGTACACCATGGACCGCATATCAAGTTCAAAGTTAGGTCACCCAGTTTTGGTCAGGGATGAGGATATCGATGCCGACGTGCCGTCGATGGATGGCCTCTCTCCCAGCGAGCGAGAGGAGTTCTCCCCTCCGGAGCACCTCATCGCCCACCTCAAGCTGGCTCGTATTACAGGAGACATTATCAGCGATATCTATGGGCGACCCAGACGGAGCAAGACCTTCGTACAAAGCGTGCATAAGATCCTGAAGGATCTTCGGTCCTGGGCAGAAACATTGCCCGAAAATATCAAGCTAATTCAGACAAGCCCGCTAAGATATGCGTCGAGAAATGTTGCCTCGCTGCATCTTTGTTTCAACCAGGTAAATACCCCGTTGAGGCAAGTTTCTGTATGATCGCAATTCAGTGATTCTAACTTGAGGCTATCAGTGTGTGATTCTCACTACTCGCCCGATTCTCTTTCACGTCTTCAGGTCCCGCTTCCAACCCCCAACGGACCATAATCCGTCGCCACACATACCATCACCCATGACTTCTGCCCTCGCAGAAGCTTGCATTCATGCTGCCCGGAGCTCTAATGGTCTTCTTACCCAGCTCTGGGTAGATGGCGGCATCGCCACGTTCGGTTACTTCGACTCCCAGTACATTTTCTCTTCCACCATTATTCTCATGATGGCCCTTGCGCTGCGCAACAGTGAAAGCGATCGGGACGCTATAGAGACTGCCTCTGACATTATGCAGTCCATGGTTGAGGACGGGAACCTGCCCGCTGCTGGCTTTTACCAGCATTTCCTTGAGATCCGGAAGTGCTTCGATTTCAACCAGGAACATGGGAAGCAGTTTCACGGGCGTCTAGACCAATTAACTGGCGAAAATAATAATGGCAACAATGACGGAGATAGGTCCGATTCTGCCACAGAACCTGTACCGCAGAATGAGGTGACAGAGCTTTTGGCCATTCATACAGCTTTGGACGATCCGTCCATCCAGAGCTTCCTGACGCAGCCGGATATCCACTGGGGAATACCGGGAGTGATGGAGTCTAACGGTGATCTAGCGGCTATGTCAAGGTGGATATTCGAATGATTGATCCATATATTTTGTGGGGAGTTGTCTATCTATGATTAAGGAGCCGTCTGTGTGATATTTTATTGCTGTTGGATCCTCCAATTTTCGACTTTCGTTTCATGGTTCGTTGTTTAGTTATGATACCCATCAATGCATGCCTCCAGAGACAACTCGCCAGCCAAAGATCCTCATCCCCTGGAAACTACACTATATCCAAACGCTAGCTGACGGTAGAGCGGAAGCCGAATACTGCTGCATAATATTCCATTCTCCGCGTTATTTTCCACACCAAGAGTCCTGTGGCCGAATACAGGCCAACTAATCAGTTTAATAAAACTTTTTAAGTCCTAATTATACCATTGAACGGTTCCCTCAAGCACATACGACCACAGGGTGTGGAGAACAGGGCTTCCCGTCCGCTCAGCCGTACTTAAGCCACACGCCGGCAGGTTAGTAGTTGGGTGGGTGACCACCAGCGAATCCCTGCTGTTGTATGTTTTTGTTTTTTGTTTTTTATTCTTTCTCAGTTTTATTTTTGTCATTTATAAGGAAAATTGCAGTACTCTGGATTTGGTTTTTGCAAAGGGCGTTGTGTATCGACCTCGGTTTAAGGAGCATACAACAGAAGGACTGGCCTACTAGATGAGGAGGAGCTCGCAGTGGGAATCTAAGAGACGAAGATATGGAATGTCTAAAGTCACAAGCAATTTGCTAGGTCTGGTAGTAATTGGATAGGGTAGACACGTTTTGTTAAATGGGGTATTCTGTAATACTCATGGAGTTATCCAGATACTGCGCAGAAAACAAGGAAGGAACATCGAGGACTTAAGAGTGCTACTTCATAATGTCGGAATAAAGCCTAGGTGTACAATTTGATCTATGAAACGCAGACAGCTATGTTTCGGAGGGCTCCACTTGTAGAAGGACGATTCTTTGGAGAAAACATGGACATGTCCACAATATCATGGTTATCGAAAGTGTTGGACTCGCACATGAAAGTTCGATTCTGCCGACATCACAATGATTTCAGATATGTATATGCAGTTTCGTGGCTGTACCAAAAGCCTCAAAGAGCACCCACAAACTCGAAACCTCGTTCGGGATTGTCAAAGTAAAAGGTCGTGTCTTTTCCGTCCCCCTCTCTAGTTGAAAAACCATTTCCCAGATAAGAGAAACGGTTATGGCGGAATCTATTCCACTTATAGTCCTCATAGCGCGGTTCATCTAGCATGTGGAACCAGTGCAACCGGCTTCCCGGGTGTAAAGCCACAATAGGCCCATCAATTGTTCCATTCTTAAACCAGGATCGACAGTGCGTACTCCATGCTGTTCGCTTCATAAAGACCTCAATATGCTCATTGAAGTCGTTTACTGCTTCTTGTGTAACGACCACTGATTTAATGTCCTGCATCTGACACTTACGAATCATATGAAGGATATATTTAGTCGCATGCTCTGTGATCGGAAGAACCGATCCATGGCCGATTGGCGCACTAGGACCAAGAAACACTGGTGTTTTGTTAGCCTAGGCTGCATATTGCAAATAGTGAATCTTACTGAAATAATTAGGAAAGTTTGGTACCGCCACAGAGAGGTACCCTTCTGCTTTAGCTTTCCATTGTTCCTTCAAAGAAATGCCGTTTAGCCCAAGGATTGGATAGCGTGGACGAAACGAAATGTCAAATCCCGTCGCACAGATAAAAATGTCTATCTCAATGACTTCTCCCGAAGACAGCTTTATGCCTTCCGGCACAACCTCAGTGATGCTGTCGGTGACGACACGGACATTGCTTTTGGTCAGTGCTTCGAGATATCCGTTTCCAGGGGTCGGTCTGCGGCAGCCAACTGCAAAATCAGGAATCATATATTTCAACAAGGGAGAGTCATGACCAAGTTTGCGTGTCATCTCGTTGATAGAGAACTTAGCAGCCTCCGCTTGTTCTGGGCTGTCTTTAATGATCTAAGCTATGTCAGGAGCACCGCAGTTGCGTGATAATATACGAGGAACCTACGAATTTGAAACGAGTGTTGAGCTCCTGCTCGACTTCTTTGCGGTATTTAAGATAAGTCTCTTGGTCATGTCGAAACTTTTCCTTTTGCTCTTCGCTGACTACTTAGGTCAACAATGAATTTTGGGCGCGTTTGCATCGCAGACGATCTCGGGAAGAAGAAAAGAAAAAAACTTACATTCGAAGTTGGCACCACCAGGGCCGGCTTTGCTCTGTGCGAAACCAGCAGTGATCCACGTCGGAGTTCGGATGAACGTGGTCAAATGCTTGACCTCTGCAAGAAGTTGTTATCGAATCTTTCGAAATTACTTATATCTGAGACATAGAAGAACCTACCTGGTTGAAGAGTAGGGACTATCTGAATACCGGATGACCCGCAACCGAGGACTGCAACTTTCTTCCCACGCCAATCAACGTCCTTGTCCCACGCAGCACTGTGAAGAAGCTGCCCTTTAAAAGAGTGCAGACCGGGGATATCTGGCCATTTCCAATTGCTTCGTGCTAGGCGTCAATGTACTGAAATACGCAATGGATTGAAATCTCTGCTGTGCTTACTTCAAGATTCCCGATGCGGAGATCATAAAATGACACCAATCGTCCAAGATATTCCCTGAGTTGATGTCCTCAATTTGGACCTTCCAGATTCCATCAAATTCGTTCCATTCTGCGCCGATAACACGATGGCTCAGCTTGATATATCGGTATAGCCGGTACTTTTGGGCAATATTTCGGAAGTATTCTAGGATTTCCGGTGCCCGAGAATAGCTAGAGGCATCAACAAAGCATTTCGCAAACAAAGGAACTAGGTTACCACCTACAAGGTCGACCAGTTCGGATTTGGTTCCCAGGTGAACTGATAATTATGGGACGGAATGTCGCAAGCACAGCCCGGGTATTTATTCTCATACCAAGTCCCGCCGACCTCTGGGTTCTTCTCATAGATGGTCAAGTCAATGTTACTCATATGCAATTCCACCTGGCGCGCGAAATTCAGGCCCGACGCCCCAGCACCTATTGCGATGACCCGGAGGGGCCGAGGTTCTCCAAGGGGTTTCTCTTGAATAGTATATTGACAAGCGCCGCCAGGCTCGGGGCTAGAAGTAGAAGTATTGATCATCTTTACGTGGCTCCCAAATGTTCTGGAATGCTCACCAACTAGCTCTAACAACCAGATGCTTGTTTTATAAGCTCAGGAAAAACAAAATAATCACAATTTCCAGGAATATTTATTTGACATGCGTCATATGATATGTAAGATGGCGCCTATAGGTGGAGATGAGTGAGATATCTGCGGGGAAATAAAGACGTCGGTATCACTCGAATCGCGGAGTCCCCGAGGGCTTTCTCTCCATGCATGTTCCTCTCTTCCGAAGATCACTCAGCAGTCAATGCTCTTGCTTTGCGCCCCTAGAAGTAGGTGGAGCTCGCACAAGGTGTCGCATGCTTCCGAATATAAATTTCCCCGCGTTATGCTATCGCTTGCTTTCCCCGCCTCTACGGCCCCGCAATTCTAGGGAGAAATACATACGCACGCTAAGAATGATTCTCATGGAAATCAGATTGTATCTGCTCGGCAGGGTCAATGGTGTCGACTATATAAATGACCATCCACCCAGACAAATAACACAGATGATTCAGTGGAGAGTCCAGACGCAAGGGCCTCCAACATTTATTCTCTTTTTCTTGATTGCCCCTTCTCACAATACGAAAAATACTGCCGTATCTAGATTAAAGCCCATCCTCCATCAACGGGTAGCTCTATTCCTGTGATAAATGCCGCCTCATCACTGGCCAAAAATGATGCTGCATTCGCAACGTCTATAGCAGTCGCAAACCGCCCGAGAGGAATGCCTGCGACGATCTCTTTCCGATTCTCAGGAGTATCCGGCTTTCCAAGAACCAAGGGAACCCTTTAAGCTGTATCAACTGACAAGGTTTCAGAACTTGGTGGTCAGGGAGAAATCTTACATTGCTGTATCTCCCGCAACTGGACAAACTGCATTGCATCGAATATTATCTTTCGCCAGTTCGCTTGCAAGTCCCTTGGTAGCCTGTATACTGTTAGAGATCGGAACAGATTATATTTCTTAGAATCAACTCACAGCACTGGCGGCCCCTTTGCTAGCGGCATACCAGACAAGTTTCGGTCGAGGACGTAATGCACTTATACTGGAGATATTAACGAAGCAACCTCCTCCTTCCTTTCTTAGCACAGGCGCAATGATTTTCGCACTAAAATATAGACTTTTGACATTCACTTGATAAAGCTTGTCAACGTGCTCTTCAAGAAGCTCGAGGGATGGCTATCTTATGGTCAGTTGATAGCTTCTTATTAATATGCCTGAGACAACATACGGTAGCTTTGTTGACAATACCTGCGTTGTTGACTACGACGTCGATTCGTCCAAAATGCGATAAGGTAATATCTCTCGTTTTGACCCAATCTGCTTCACAAGAAACATCCCCTTGAACAAAGATAGCAGACCCTTCAGGCTGTGCTTTGCCAACGTTGGCGCCATTCTCTTCATTAATATCCACGAGTACTACCTTCGCGCCCTCCCGAATGAACTTTGTGACGATCCCTTGGCCGAAACCAAAACCTCCACCGGTGACGATTACGACCTTTCCCTCAAGCTTTCCGGTGGACATGTTGAGTGTGTCCTGTTATCAATGTTATAATCTGGAAGATGAAACCCTAAGACGCTGAGCTACTACCGGGGATGAAGGCTCAGATATAGGTACGCCCGCCAACCCCTCACCTGGACGTAGGATCATCTGTCCCGCAGCTTACAACGCTTGATCTGCATTCGATCGATTCGATTACCCCCTGTGTCTCTGATTCAACTAAGAGGCCATAGGTAGTTTCTTTCATCAAGATCGACCTCGGTGATTAAGTGATAAGGTTACATCCTGACCTCGAGTAGGTAGTGATACTATCGATAAGTTACCGATCCCTGCACCAGAGCACGTACAGTTGCGGGGTAAAGGGAACAATAATCGGCTAGATTTCTTCCACCAGCGAGGCTAGAAGTCTATCAAATATCCAAAGGATTAAATCGTCTTTCAACTGCCTAGCTGCACTATATGTTTACATTAGCTATGGCTTTGAAGGCTTTTTATATCTTCAAAAATTTATAATCCATAAGTTCGCTGATACCTAAAATCATGGCTGCCGAATATTTGCACCAGACATTTGGCCTTCAAGGAAAAATAGCAATTCTAACAGGTGCTACCGGAGGCCTTGGTAGCTCTTTGGCTACAGCATTGGCGAGAGCAGGTGCTTTAATTGTGTCTATTGAGCTTCCCAATGACCCTAATTCTGAGGAACTGGGCAAATTAATCAAAGACGCGGGTGGTTCATGTCAGACCTTTACCTGTGATCTCGGTAGTGCCAAATATTTACGCGCTTGCTATAGCAACATCTGGAAAGTTGGTATTGTCCCAGATATACTGGTGAACTGTGCAGGTGTCACGCGTCGAAATGCTTGTGAGGATGCGACAGACGATGAGCTAGATCTAGTATGGGAACGTTTCAGACCCTCTCTTACGAAGCGCCTTTTTATTGCTAACTACCTGTCTAGCTGATTTCAATAAACATGAAAGCAACATACATATCATGCCAAGAATTCGGTCGCAAATTGTTGATGTTAAATCGTCCCGGGAAGATTATCAACATTGCTTCTGTGACAGCCTTCCAAGCAAACAAGAATACTAGCATCTACACGTCTACAAAGGGGGCTGTTGTGCAAATGACCAAGGCCTTCAGCAACGAGTGGGCCAGCAGGGGTATCCAAGTCAACTGTATCAGCCCTGGGTAAGTCCTCGTGAATCCTATTTGAGGTCACATTAATTAAACAATTCTCTAGTTTCATGCGGACCCCAATGACTGATGTTTATGCCAATGATCCTGCTGTCACGGATTATTTGATGAGTAGAGTTCCTGCGGCTCGATGGGGCACTCCTGCTGATCTGGATCCTGCCGTTCTATTCCTGGCGTCACCAGTAAACACATTTACAACTGGAGTATCTGTTACTGTGGATGGTGGCTTCTGCGGAAAATAACAGAAAGTTAATTAACAAATCCATCGTCTTAACTAACATAGTAAATAATGCAGATTCTGCTGAGGTGCAAATGACAGACGCCCGGAAAATCTCGGTACTAAATAGGTCTGGTACAGAATAGTACTTGGATTGAGAGTCAACTAAGACCCAGTGTCCAGGGAATGGACAGACAAAGATGCTCTAAGGCAGTAGGTACATCCCATTAAAGAGCATAATATTGTATATAATTACTTCGAGAGAAACATCTAGTACATACGACCACAGGGTGTGGAAAACAGGGCTTCCCGTCCGCTCAGCCGTACTTAAGCCACACGCCGGCAGGTTAGTAGTTGGCTGGGTGACCACCAGCGAATCCCTGCTGTTGTATGTTTTTATATTTTTGTTATTTTTTATCATTCGCTAGTGCAATGAATCTATTATCTAGCCTGTGTTGCTGTAGCCTCCATTTCATCTAACCGTTGGCGTCTTGGCTACATTTGCAACGACTAGATATAGCTTCATTAGATACTTGCTCTAAAAAATGATATGCCGTAATCTTATACTTATTAACTAGTTAGAAGTAGAGTTTAAGTTGTATTGGAGTTCTGTTAAATTTTGATTCCTACTCAAAGCACTTGATCTCTGCCATGACAAGAACTGCCAACTACAATGCCGGAATGATGGGCAGAGTAATGTAGTTAACATGATTTTCACTGAAATGAAGATGGTTTACACCATTGAATGTCTCCGGTTTCCTGTGTTGAGGTTAGTTATATAGAAGAGAGGCCAGTTATTAGGATGGCCTTACCTATCGACCGGATCATTGTGCTCCCACGCCCCAGTTTGAGCAGTGTCGCCCGAACTGACTTCCAGACCTAATCGTTCTCCCGGTTTAACGATCACATTAGTAGGCCACAGTTCCACATCAACTTCGTATACCTCATTGGGTATAACAGGAAGAATGTCTGCTGAATAATAATCACGGTGAGGTAGCCACGAGCGGTGATACGGATGATTTGGGTTTATTTTCCGAAGACTAACTCGTAGCCAACCTTTCGTTACCGGTATTGGCTCCCCAAAAGACCCTGTATAGAACAGTTCTTTGCCAGAGGAATCGGAATGTCGCAGTGTGAGAAATAAGTCAATATCGGACGGTGGTGGATGCCAAGGAGAGGCAGTCACTGACACGTTTAGACGTGCAGTGATATGGCCAGTGATCTCGCAGTCTGAATCTAATGGAGGTGTCATAAAAACGACAGATTGAGGAGAGGTTGCTGTTCCAAGTGCTTTATAGTCAAGCTTCTGAGGTACGTCAACTATGGGATGGCCAGGAAGCAGGGTCCCGTTCGGTGTTAGATAGAAGTTGGTATATTGGGTCCTTGCAATGGGCCATTTCAACTCGTATCTGCGTCTGAGTTGCGCACCACCATCTCCCTCCCTCAGAATAAGGTCAACTGGAGGTACTTTTCCTTTCATGGCCCATCCTAGCCTGTCGTCATTCTTCAAGAATGCGTCCAAAAAGCTTCGCTGTATCTCTACCTCCTCATCCAAGTAGAATGGAAGATCGTGTCGTCCAACGATAAAGCGGAGGTACTTGAACTCAGATGCAGCATGCAAAAACCCGTTCACATTTCCTCGAAGATGTAAACCGACGCCTCCCCAGTTCGCGACGCTGAGTAGAGGAACTTTAATATCCTGCAGGTTGAGGTTCACGCCAGCGTAGCGCGGATCGTCACGGTATCTATGCTCTCTATTGTCAATAGGTATTTCAACCCTCATTCTTTCGAGTTCTTTTTCATCCAGAGCAGCATTTTGTGGCTCTGGGCCATACTGACGTGCCCTCGCAGAGCCATATTGGTTGTTACCAACTTGATTATTCCACCACCGGTGGAAAAAGGTACTAGAGAGGATCCCTCCATGACGTGACGCATCTCTGTAAACATCCGTGAACCCTTCCCAGGGAACTATGGCGGCCAGGCCTTTAGGACTTTTTGCGGCAACGTGCCACTGCGTTCCAGCATAGTAGCTGACGCCTAGTAATCCGATTTTCCCGGTGGACCATTTCTGCCCCGATGCCCACTCGATGAGATCATAGAATGCATCGAATGTATTTCCTGGTGTTAAAACGCTAAGGAATCCAGGTGACTGGCCAGTACCAACTTCATCAGCGCGAACAATGGCATATCCATGTGCCGTCCAATATGATGGCGTCGGCGTTTCCCAGGCAGATTGCTCTGTCTGGTGTTTTGGGTTAACCAGGCGATAGCTTCCCGGGTTAAAACTGTGAACACCTCGTTAGACATACCATCGTTTATTTGTGTGTTGGGGTTACCTCATACTCTTCGTAGGGGATGTCCTTCCCATAAGGGCCATAGGTGACGAGGACAGGGCATTTCTCCCCCTTTTCAGTATTACAAGGCCGATAGACATTACAGCGGATAATGCCACCATTCTGGAGAGGAACGCATACATTCTTCTCGAAAATATAGGGATAAGAATGTCCGTCTTCGGCTGTCGACATGATTGAATGAGTAGCTATTGCTGGTAATGATATTCAAGTTGCTATTAAGATGAAAGGAATCATGGCAAAGGAAATTATGTGAGACCATACTTATACTTGATATTATCGGGAACCTACGCATCAGCAAGGCCAATGGGGTAATTTCGGGAATGTTGGCGGATGGAGAGGAGGTGTGGCTTTCCTGTTCAGGCACGTTCGGGCCGATAGTAATATTTCACGCCAGCAATCTAAATCGGTGAGCGAAGGCAGTCATTATGGGTCAGTGGAAAGCCGACCGATTTACCGTCACATGCGATCTTGTTTTATAAAATATACTCTGGTAATTGTCTCAATTTGATCAAACATATCAGATTAAATCGGCCCAAATTTGATATTTTCCACAAAAGAATCACGGAGACTTCCTACTACTCCTAGCGGAACCCTGTTGCGCCTTTTCCTAACAAGCTCCGCACACGAAGATAAATAGTATGAGATAGTCAGGAATCAAGACCTAGACAGTTTTAACCTATGTTTCGGTCCCCGCAGAGTATGTCGTCGGTTTGTCCAACGCGCGATGTAAGATGTTGAAAATAACATCATTGGGTCATTCCAAATGCTAGCATACTTGGGTCAGAATCTAGAAGCGTCGAGAGAAAAAGATCATCCTCAAATGTGAAAGGTAACGTCTCGTCATATGAAGGGCCCAATGAGTTTCCTCCGTTGAGTTCGGAATTCAAGATTGAAGATGGCATTTCATTGTCCTGGGACGGAATCACGGGCTGCACCGACTCAGAAATCGGTGAAGATGGTCTTCTGGCAGTCTTTTCAGAACCATCTGCTATGACGTATTCCAGCTGGGAAACTTCCTCGAAATTAGGATACGGCTTGGAGAACTCAGAAACGTCAATTGAGTTGTCTCCCGTTAGAGAAGGGGGTTTTGAGTTTGTCTGATGAGCGTTACCAAGGTTGCGGCGACAATCATCGACTTCTGCCAATGATACAATCGGGCTAATCAATGGAGTAATATTTTTCCACTATTTATAGGTCAAAGCGGATTCGTAGATTGGTGAAAACCCATATATAGAGGAAGACTGCTTACCAGACGCTGCAATGGAGCCCAGAAAATACCTATATCTCTGAGAAGGACTAAGTCCACTAGAAGCCGCTTCCTCAATTTCAATGAAGATGGACCTTTTCCATGTTTATGCATGATAATTGCATGTATCGAGGCCACTGTGAATGCACTGTATCCTGTAAATGGCGGTAGATATGAAGAGTCACAGTTCATATGGATCAGATATGCCTCTGCCATGTCAGAAAATGCATCAGCGTGTTGGATAACGAGCTCGGCACATGAGTGCATGAACTCGGTGTGGATAGCACCATCCACGCCTCTTCCGGAAAACAGCGGCACTAGGGGTTTGTGCAGCGAAATTATGCTTAGGTGGTAAGTTGCATGCAAGATGAAGAGTCGTCCAATTATACCGAGTTTCGTTCCCTTAAAGCTCCCTGAGAAGCGCAAATCTTGTGGGATCTCTGCAAATAGACTTTTTGAACGCCGATAAAGCTCAGAGACGCGCTCAAAATTTTGGGATAGCGACGTTTGTGTGGAATTGACAGTAAATCTCTGAGTTTCGAAGCTATGTTTGATTAGCACACGGCCTTTGATAACTTTGGAAGTCCGCTCTTACTACACGCAGAACATCTTGATGATTTCTGCTAGAATCGATGGTTCATTGCGGTCACCATCACTCGGAAGAATAATGGAAGACCATGAATGATCCATCTTTTGAGAGCCTGCAATCTTACCGCAATAAAAAGATCCGTCAGATGAAGGTAATGGTACTCCTATGGCATCAGTGGCGTGACTTCTCGTAAGAGTATCATCATGTGGGATAATTCCATTTATAAGCCATGCAGACCAGAAACTTCTTCGTTTGATCTCATTTTCCAATGCTATAGTGGGATCATCCAGTACCGGGTCCTTAAATTGTGAATGGAAACCTAGCAGTCGGACGGACATATAGGCAAGACCTGTGATATCCATTAGAAAGATGTCGCTTATAAACCTAGGGACTCCTACGAGCATGTATCTTAGTTCTATCCATCTCCCCCATAGCAAACCAATATAAGGCAAGCGTCACCAGACACTGGACGGACTCAAGAGATGGACGGTCTACTTTTGCAAGGACATAACTGCCGGCCTCAGTAGCCCACTGATCACTTACGTCTCGGCTTATAACTTTGATGTTAGTTGCAGGCCGAGATGGAGAATACTCGTTCCGCATGGATCTAGTTGTATTTGATTTAGCATTTAGAACTGATCACGCTATGTTCATGAATATCTAGAATACTCACATTGATGACAATGCGAATATTGACTTGAGTACGTGTTCTGGCAGCAAGTCCGCCAGGTAAGCTTCGAACAGGCTCTTCTCATGGAAAGCCGTAGAGACTGATGGATGTCGTGAAAAGAAAATATCTAGCATATACAGCCCTAGCCCACGTGGCGGAAGGGGCTCTATTGATAGGGCTTCCGATGAGGTCTGAGAACCAGTTTGTAAGTTGTGGAAGTGAACATACGTCTTGGGATCCAGCTATCGAGAGACTTACGCTGGATTTATGGTTGGATTGACTTCTAGACGGCAGATCGTTTGGGAGCGATGCTTCCGGGTTGCCAATGGTGGAAATCTTCGCTGAGGTAATGCCTTGACGGATTTGATGTCTTCCAGTATCAGAGTTAGGGTTATTGTCTATATTAAAAACCTGAACCATATCCTCAGACGGACTCAGCCGCTGCCTTTTAGCTGATCTCGTCGTCAATCGCTGGAGGGCCAGTCGTTTGCGATCGGGTGGTGACGGATAGTGGCAGTTCAGGTCTTGCCTGGAGCAGCGAGCACATCGTGGAAGGTCCCGAGTGCAGCGCAGCTGTAGCGGTCATTAGAACAGTCCGCAGAAAAAGAATGAGATCCACGTCTTTTTTTTTTTGTTCCTGTTTTGGGTCCGGACGGTTACCTTCTGCTCCCGACATCCTAGGCACGCTGTGGGTGATGGCTCTGAGGCTCTCGACGCCATTAATTACTGGGAGTTCAACCCCCCCTCCTTTCCACTATATCGTTCCAGAGTCTCTGGCGGTGTTGGTATCAATTTTCAGTGAACAGCATCTGTTTATTCAAGAACCCACGACACACTAGGGGTAAGAGTGATGGTGTTACAGATCCATCGCCAAATCACGTGCGATCCAGACAGCCCCGCGCGCCCAATAAGAGTATGCATTAGGTCTACCTATTTTACTCTCGGCGAAGTTGATTTTGGTGCCTCCAAGGGCTCTAATAGTTGTCTTTTGCACTTCTGGCAGGCTTGATATAGCTATCAATATGCTAGTTGGACTCTTGGATAGCTCGATATTTCTCGAAGTGCTAACTTTGAAACCAAATCAAGATTAGCCAAATATTCTTGATTTAAATAAATAGATTCTCCCGTATAAGATTAGCGTGAAATGTCATCCTTAGGAGCAATGCTACTACTTACAGCTCAATTCAGAAGTTATGCTAATATATGCCATGGTTCCATATATAGAATGCCATTGATACAACAGCGACGACGAACCACCAAGCAACATGTTTAGCTACCTAGGTACGTATATGTCTGTAGTCTATTGGAAGAACAATCTCTGCACTTACTTCGATACTCTCATACGAGCACATTAGTATCGGCAAATCGCAATACCCCAATCTTCCTACTCCCCGCCCTAGGGCCTAAATATTGAGACAGCTGCTGTTCGGACCGATGAGAAGAATGGCCCAGTGCGTGAGTGGAATATTGTCAGCGTGAAAGTCTCTCATCCAAGTCAGTCGGTGCAAGTTATGTGGACAAGTCGGCCCGAAACTGCCTAATGCGGAAATCAACAAACTAGCTCTATGTATTCGGTGTGATCACTCCTGAATATGCTTATGCAATGCTCTTCATTGAAAGTAAAGTATACAATCGCCTCAAAGGGCGATTTTGAATCAACCGTGTTCGAATATTGAGGATTTATCCCTTAGCTAACTTGGAACTTGGCACTTTACTGCTAGCCAGAACCGCATTACATCCCGAGAATTCTATAACTACGGCTCAAATAATATTATGGTCACAAACTTTGCAAATATTAAAAACAAACCAGCAAAAGGGATCTTATATTTCATGCCTATTCAAGACCTCCTGTGGGAACTGCTCCTCACCCTCAATTAACTAAGATAGAGCCACCGAAAGTCTTCTAGTGTAGTGGGGAAACAGGCGAATCTGATGGAGGGAGTTCGTACAGGGCTGTTAATCACGTGTAGAAGACCAATATAGTCTTTTAGCAAGCTCAGATAGCAAAGAAAAAAAATCAATCAACTTTTTTAATTTAGTTTAGCAGTGCAGTTCAGCTTCTATAAAAAATAATGAAATAGTCCTCTTTACTATCCAATACCATGGCTTATCACAGGCAAAGCCTCTAATCTACTTCCACCCTCGATCCCTACTCCGAGGGTTCCTTCTCTCGCCCCGAGCACGCTGAAGCTCCAAGGCTCTACACAGAGTCGAACGATACTCGCCCGCAACAATACGAAACACAAAATAAAACGAAAACAGTAACCTAGAGAGCTGTGTGAAAATGACCTAAAGGTGTTGAAAAGATACTATAATTTTGACTCAGTTGTAGTAGTCCAAATATCGGAAAATTAGGTCCAGCTCCTGTCCGCTTCTAACATGTCTCAAATGTATCAATTGTTCATTCCTTATCAGTTGTTCGTTTCTGATCCTGGGTTGCTTTGAAATATTTCGTAATGCCAAACATTGTCGCAGCTGCCATGACAAGAGTGCATGAAAATGAAAATCCGCCAACAAACTAATTTTCAGGTACGTAGATAATGGTTCCAGCAATAGTGTTTCCTATCAAGATGCCAGCGGCTGCAAAACAGAAACTCATTCCTATCCATGTGCCCACCAATGTTATATTTAGCGCTAAAAAGATGCGACAACAGCATTGGGAAGTGACACCACTGCTCCGGACACAAACCCATACAGTATAGCAAACACGACCAGGCTGCTCAAGTCATCGATAACGATGGCGACGAATGCGAGGATGCCAGCTATTGCACAGCTCGTAATCATTAACTCTAACCCTCCAAATCGGTCAGCAAGGATTTCCGGAATTATTCGTCCAGGGACAGAAGCGCCATTAAGCACTGCTAGCATATAGAAAGATAGATCTGATTTCATATGTATGTGCGTTTTGGCCCAGCTGATAATGTAGAAAATCGGGTTGTAGAGTCCAGCGAAAGATAGGAAGAGTCCTACACTGAACAAGACAAATAGCAAGTTTTTTAATGCAGAGGTCAAATAAGGTACGTGATTTTTTTGCCGGGGGAAGCCGTGATCTCAGCGTGCTGATGCTGATGACGAGGGTTGCCAAAGCAATGAACCCCATGACTCGCGTGGCCCATGGGAGCCCGATTCGAGGCCATAGTCGCTCAAAGACAATTGGATAGATAACGCTTCCGATACTGCCTCCGGCAGCGACCACTCCAATGGCGACAGCGTGTTTCGTTGTGAAGTATGTGGCAACGATGGCTACACTCGGGAGAAAAAGAAGGCTTGTGCCCAGCCCAGTACACAATGCTTGCGCGAGAAATACTTCCCAATAGTTCTTTGCCAAGCTGAGCATCATCATTCCAAGCACAGTTAAGAACGAACTGACTACAACCATCGGGCGGAAATAGCCTCGGTCGAACAGCGGTCCTACCACAAGACTCAAAGCGACCAGCAGGAAGGCCTGGAAAGTTCCTATCCATGAGATATCTGATGCATTTTTTGATGTCAAGAGCGATTCTTCGTAGTATGTCTGGAACACCCCAAATGAATTCACGAGGCCCCTATCACATCCATTGTCAGAAGGGCCAATCTCATAGACACTGTGGAACATTACTGTTCTCACCAAGAATTAAAGAAAAGGAAGTGTGCGCCTAGCACTTGAGTCCAGGCTTTGAGGACGCCATTGGAAGGTGGTTGCGAGGCTGCTATAGTTGGATTTAATGGTTTTGTTCTCGAGGTTTCGTTGTCTTGTGGTGTGACAGCATAATTGTTCCTCATGAGTGCTGGTGCTGTGTCATTTTCTGCTAGGTTTGTCCTCAAGATTTCAGTGTTGTTTGCCATATTTGGAATCCGATGCCATGCGCTGCCGCGCCCGAAACAAAACAAAGAAGAAAGAAAAGAAAAGAGGCAAAAAAAGTTGTCATAAGGTATTGGCATGTAGTACGTCAATCTCGACGATATAGAAAGAGGCTTGTAAGCAGTAAGAGAATTATTTCTGATGTATGTACTAAGGGATATTGGGGGAATGCCTCAGGACAAAAGGTTTTCCTGCATTAAACAGCTTTTGATATTCGATTACCACGCATGCATCTCGTTTGCCATACATTTCCCACAATAAATACGATAAATAGGAAATAGGAAACAATAAGACTTCTTTAGCCACTGAATTGTACATCAAATAATCAATGGCAGATTACTTTTGTCCTGGAAACCGACAAGATGTAGGAACATGTCACATGGCTAGTATTGCTACTGTACGGGATGAACAGGGTACACAGAGAAAAGTACACTATATTCTACGCTAGGACACATTTGTATAGAGAGAGTGTGTGCAAATAATGATGAAAAGGGGGATGGTGCAAGTATTCAAGCGTCTCAATATTTAATTGACGAAAAGGGAAATATGCAAGGCTATATAATTACCAAATTAGGTGAAATTAACTGCAAGCCATATTTGTCGAATTCGGTAGCACGGAAGCAGTAATATGAACATAGGTATGGGATAGAATCCTCTAGGTTGCTTGAATTTTCTAACTCTAGGATTTATCTAGCTATTGTAATATGATTCCGGGTAGGTAACGGAAGGTTCTAGCTACTCCTCCAGGTATTTGTATACAGCTACTACCCGTCACGGAGTTGAATCCGTGGTACGGCTTCTAGGCGGGTGAGGCTGACTACCCGATGTCTCGGGTAGCTGAATTCAGCTCGCCTCTATCCTAGGTCCAGAATCCGACAATATTCCGCGATATTAAAAATAAACTCAAATGCTCACGTTAGCTCACATAGTTATGCTACATTTCCGAATCTGGTGTTAATTTTCTTGGTTCGAATAGAAGAATCAGCAGGCGAGCTAATAGTAGATCTTAGGTCAGATCGACCGAAAGCGGAAGATACATGACATTACAACGTCGATGGATAGTCGTAGATATTGTAAGCTCGCTCTATAAGCCCGAAGCTATTAGATATCAACAGATTACTACATATACCATGCGCTGATTTGAAATCAATATATCGTTTTACAGGATATAAAGACAACCATGATGGAGATACAATGACCTGCAACAGCAACAAGAAAAGTATCGTCGTTTCAACTGAAGCAAATTTTTGCAAGTCTCATTGGGGTTCGCTATCTCATCACTATGCCTCAAAAGATTGTTACCGTCGTCGGCTCCACTGGTCAACAAGGCAAAGCCGTCATCGCAGCATTTACAGGAAATGCTCAGTATCGCATCCGAGGAGTGACCCGTAACCCTGAAAGCGCTTCCGCCAGAACTCTTGCTTCTCAGGGTATAGACATCGTGAAAGCCGACCTTAGTGACCTTCAGTCCCTGATTGCTGCTTTCGAGGGATCACACGTCATCTTTGGAGTTACTGATTACTGGGGCCTTTTTATGATTCATGGACCCACGAAGTCTAAGGAAATCGAACTCCAACAGGCCAAAAACCTCGCCAAGGCAGCATCAGCAACTTCAACTCTTGAACACTATATCTGGAGCACTTTGCCCAAGGGCAATAAGGAATACCCGGTCTATCATTTTGAAGGAAAATCCGAAGTTCACGACGTCATTCGCGCTGATCCATTCTTGCTACCAAGGACTACGCTGTTCATGATATGCTTCTACGCTAATAATTTGCAAATTGCCTCTTTCCGCCCTTACTGGATCGAAACAGCGAAGAAGTATGTTCAGCTCACAACCTACGATCCAGAAACTATGATTCAATTTATCGGTGCTGTAGACAATATAACTCCTTTTATAAAGGCCATCATTGCCAACCCAGGGAAGACAAAGAATGGCACTATCGTCATCGGCAGTATTGGGCAATGGACAGCCAAAAAGTGGATTGAGGAATGGGCTGCGGCCAGGGGCGCTCAGGCTCTTTTGGTGCAAATATCTCGTCAGAGCTATGACGCTTTGTGGCCGTGGCCTCGTTGGTCTGAAGAATTTGCTCTCATGATGGATTACTTTCAGTTTGTCCCTCTCCAAGAGTGGACTGAACCTGGAGTTAACGTCTTAACTGCGGAGAGCTTGGATATCAGTCCCGTGGAGACTCTCGAGGAATGGTCAAAGACCTATCAGCTTCCTGAGCCTAGTACTGTTAGCTATTAGTCCTCTTAGTATAGACAGCATTTTTAGTAGCCAAGCTGCTTAATCCAGATATGTTAGGGGGGGTTCTTTCTTTTATTTGCTACTTTGAAGGCTTTTTTCAGAATAACTGGTACCAGCCAATGATAGCCTGGCGGTTATCACTTTATGTAGTCTGTTTGGTTGAAAGGTTCCTGGGAATAGGCTGGCACCCCTTATAAGCTTAACTAGAACCCCTAGAGATCGTTACAGCTTCTTTTCTTACAGTATACAAAGACTCCTTTCCGAGCACCCTCTTTCGAGCGCTCTTTCCCAATTTGACACTACATATCTTCTCAAGTAGATGAGAATTTGCGCAATCTCCTCCACTCATACGTCCTGGAAATTGATCCCCACTTTGCTTATTTGCAAAGATGCAATTTTGATACTCCCTCAAACGCTATAGGGTAAGCTTTGGTCTCGGCCCTTTCCACCGCTTGCTGATCAGCTCTGTAATCAGAGGGTTTTTTGAGCTGAATTATATTATGTTCCGCACATCTTCGTAGGTTGAATTTCACTCTACTGTTATCTGAGCTTTGCACGAAGTTTGCTGAATCCAGGGGGCTAGACCTTCCCGCCTTCAGAAAGTAATGTGGCGGAGACATCTTGTCAGTTATTAATAGAGATGTTAGATGACGCATGGAACTCAGTTATACAATTAAAAGCTCTTGTAACTAGATATGCATTGTCGGGAATCCAATAATAAAGAGTATTTTTTGGAGTTTCGGCACATACACACACACAAAGTAAATTCGATCAGAAAGCTCCTTTATGTCTAAATTCCAGTACGTGTAAGTTCTCCAGGGGCCATTTATAGCTGCTGAGACTTCGAGGTAGAGATGAAGGCGATTGTATAAAATAAAACAAATGAGGCCAAGCAAGTAATCCATGGCTGACTAGCAAATTTGAGGACAGGTATTGGCGTTGAACTGACCAAGAGGTAACAACAAGGCAATACAATCTGGGGTTATTTCCGTTATAATTCCCATTAACCCAGGTATATCATGGTTAGCAATAGAGCGTCCCCAATTTAACTCTGGGCAAATCTCGACCGCGCCCGTAGCTTCTTGCCAAACATGTAGATAGCAGTTGTTCCAAAGATTCCAACAACACTCAAGCCTCCAATAAGGGACACACCTTTGTCGACACCCATATTGATGAACAGAGGTCTCGCAAAGATGACAGAGGCACAGGCAACTCCTGATCTCCACACACTGTTTCCCGCAAAAAGAGAAGCAGTATACTTTGGATAGGAGAATGGGAGATAGATAAAAAGAGATTGCATAACCCAGAAATGACCGATAACGAATATTCCAACTCCGATCAGAGGAAAACCCCAATGAATATTCGAATTTGCAGTCCAGGCAAATATGAAAAGACTAATCGGTAGCAAAAATGAGCTTGCAATTGCGGGAACAAGTCGATGCTCCTGCTCCCGGAACCCATTTTCGAGATTGTCGGGCACCATGTAGAATCGTAGGTAGATAAAATAACCACCAATGGCAATACTTACACCAATAAAACAAGACAAGAAAGTCAAGCCAGTTTGTCCCAAATTGAAACCATAGAAAACTGGAAAGACGAGGGGAAAGACTTCAAAAAGGTGTAAAACACTCCATAAAAAAAGCCTGTGTAAAGATTGACGAAGAAGATTGATGGGTCTTTCATCATGATTTCCATCGGTCTGATCAGCGTAGCGAAAAGTAGCTCAGAGGTTTTGATATGACGCTGATCGATTTCACTTTGAGACTGAAGCCTTGAGTCGCCTGTTAATTTGCGAAGCCAACTAGCGCGCCTTAATACAGGTGAGCGGGTCAGGCAAAAACCCCAAAGTAAATGGGGTATTTTGCAACATCATAGGGGAAATCTAGATAGTCAAATAATTATCAGTTCAGCTCTCTACGACGAGGTTATTGGCTGGCCGAATGCAACCGTATCCCAGCAGTCTGTTAGTTCTAGATGAGGTGGATGTTGTTAGTGGGATATGATTGTTACCGAACGGGTCTAGGATGAGAACGCTGAGTCACCTTTTATGCTTATAAAAGTGGACTGGATACTAACCTCAAGTAGCGAGTTTTTGTGGAATGACATTTCCAAGATAAGTTAGCCCATTGTTTATTCCATCAGTAATCAGTTGATTTGGTGATTGTCTATGCATTTTGCCGATCTTACTTATTATTAACCTGGAATGGATAACGTGAATTCTCCTTGGCCAGGGGCTCATTTTGCCTTTCGGTTAATTGCTTTGCAGCTTAATCATCATTACTGTTGCTGCGGAGAGCGTAACTAACGGTCTGAAGCTAGAACATGGTTCGGATGAGATGCAACTTCATTATTTTACCCAAGAATAGCCTGACAAATACGATACTATGGATATTCACTCTGAGTGCCAATGAAATCGTCAAATTGTTGCTCGTTATTGGCAAGGATTCTCGACCAACGGGAATCCCAATGTGGTTGATGAACTTTGTTCTGATGATGTTAGAGTGTTTTATCCTTTGCATAGCGAACACATTGGCAAAGCAGCGGTAAAAAGCATGTTTGAAGATTTCAAAAAGGTATCGATAGCATAGCAGCATGTGAACCTCAGCGCTGACCTAGACGGACAATCAGTCATTTCCAGATATCTCATTCCGGCTCATTTCTCCGTTTCCGTTGATTGCAGAGGCTGATTATGTCGTTGCTCGTTGGTTCGGAGGAGGAAAGCATACTGGTCAAGCCTATTTTGATTTCCCGATAGGAAATTTGCCTCACGCCAACTCTGGTAAAGAGATGCGTTTCTCTGGTACCACGATATTTAAAGTCAAAAATGGAAAGATTGTGGAGGAGATTGGAGAAAAATCGGCACTATTGGCACTTCAGCAACTGGGTCTGTTGCGAACGGGCTCAGATCAAGACGAGCAAAACTAGTTTATTAGTTAGCTATACTCGGTTGCGATACTCCATTGTATAACAATAAGCAATCTTTCTCTCAATTACAATGCTTGAAACATAACAGTGTGAATCCGTGAATCCATGGCTTCCTCTCTGGGCTTCATTCATTCTGTTCTAGTCCCCGGTATCATTTTCATGATCGCCTCAAAAAGCGATTTTTAATCAAAATATCGAGGATTTATAAATTAGACAATACAAGACATAAACTACTGGACATTCGCTCTTTACTGCTCATCAGGACCGTATTACATCTCGAGGCCTTTCTAAAACGAATCCGTTTGATAACTACAGCTCAAATAACACCATGGCCACCAAATTCGCAGATATCGAAAACAAAAAAAAAAAAAAAAAAAAAACAAACAAGCAAAAGGAATCTCATACTTCATGCCCATCCAAGATCCTCTTGCGGGAACCACTGCTCACCCTCAATCAACTAGAATAGAGCTGCCAAATCTCTTCCAGCTGCTGAAAATTCATAGATTTACTATTCAAAATCATGTTGTGGTGAGATACCTTTGTTTAATTTAAAATTTATGGTAAAGCAACTTCTAACTCCATATTCTATCCTAGCTCTCACTATTCTGTCAGTATTCGGCACAAGATGATCATTTTATTGTTTTACATTTTGCTCACTTGGGAGCTATCGCCCAGCGTAGACCAAGGTTAATGACCATCGAAGCGACCTCAGTAGTCCCCGAAGGTCATATTACTCCAGACGACTCCAGGCTATGGGAAGACTCATAGATAGTACCGCTTCAACGCATCATTGAGTTTGTCCATAGCCAGGGCCAGAAGATCGGTATCCAGCTTTATCATGCCGGGCGAAAAGCTAGCACAATTGCGCCATGGTTATCTAGCGGGCATGGTGCAACAGAGAATGTAGGAGGTTGGCCAACCAGAATGATGGCACCCTCCAGTATTGTCTTTGCAGATACATACGCAACGCCGGTTGAGATGACCAGGCAAGATATTGAACATCTCAAAGTTTCATGGGTTGCCGCTACGAGACGAGCTTTGAAAGCCGGAGTGGACTTTGTCGAGATTCACAACGGTCACGGATATCTTACCTCTTTTATGTCACCGGTATCGAACAAGCATACTGATGAGTACGATGGCAGCTTTGAGAATCGGGTCCGACTCTCCCTTGAGATTGCAGCTCTCACGAGACAGAACGTTCCGGATGATATGCCGGTCTTCCTTCGTATTTCTGCCACTGAGTGCTTGGAAAAAAGCTTGCTTGGCAAAGATAGCTGGAAACTCGAAGACACGATCGCATTTGCAAAACTCCTTGCTGAGAGTGGTAACGTCGACGTGATCAATATCAGCTCTGGTGGGAATCATCCTTCTCAAAAGATCAAAGTCGCTCCCGCATTCCAGTCCCCCTTTGCCTTGGCCGTCAAGAAAGCCGTGGGGGATAACTTACTACTTAGCACAGTAAGTGCAATTGACAATGGCAAGTTAGCGAATCAGCTTCTCGAAGATGGACTTGATCTCGATTGGTCGTGGGTTCCAGAAGTATCCCGGTCTCGTATGGACATTCGCTGAAGAACCGAACATAGAGATTGCCATGGCAAGTCAGATCCGCTGGGGCTTCACAGGTCGTGGGAACTCAGCATGCTTAACCCATCGGAGACGCCATTAAGACTAGAAGTATGAGAGGAAAGTTGGATACTAGATTATCTAACTCATAATAGCTTAAATTTTTTCAATATTATTGATTTCGTGATACTTAGTCGTATTTAACTGGCAATAATTATCGAGGAAGCTCATATAAAACAGAATGTCCTTGTAATTATTGGTTTACTTCTAGAATAGCTCATGAAATATTTAGTTTTCCCACTATGTAGTGGACGTACATACATAGCGGCGCGTAGGGCAATGGACCACCCGTTGCAAGCTACTCTATACCAGTTGTCTTTTATCGGTATACCACGTATATAGACAGTTGCCTGGTGGGAAACGACTGTACTCTCACTATTGGTCTAAATCAACACAGACTTCTCGAAACTGTCTTAGACGCTAGCAGTGAGCCAAGGATATGTTGGGTCAATCTAGTAACCCGCGATCTTTGAATGCACGATCCAGGATGTCGCGAATGAAGGGCTGCTTGCGGAGATTGTACTGATCACCTCTCTCGCCAGCCGCTAGTGACGCGCGAGAGGCTGCTTGTTTGACCAGGACATATTTTTCGAAATCATCCCGATGGTTTGGATCCATCAGCCATTCTCGGAAGATTTGGTGTTGAATCACCAGTGGACAATTCGGTCCGAAACAATGAACATTACTGTAGGGCTCAGCGCACGCAAAGAAGCGATGCTGGAACCAGCCGGGTTCGCGGTGGAGGAACTGGAAGCCTGCTTTTTCCATATCTGCCACATACCATTCCTCCTTGCTTGGATCCGTCACAATCAGGTCGACATCAATTACATTTTTGGCAGGCAGACCGGGGATGCTCGTTGACCCGACGTGGATAACGTCTATCGCGCGATCGCCGAGCGCGTCCCTGATACGTTTTGAGATGACTCTAAACGATTCGGGCCAAGTTGGATCGTATTCGACAACCTCAAGGCGATCTTCCTTCCGTACTGCGACACGTTGGACGTCATTAGGATCGAAATCCACATGTTTGGTCACTTCTCTGGTGGACATTTTGACTGGTCCAAAGAGATATTATTGAGGCGTGAAAATCAAAGCTGTTCAATGATATTTTGGCAATCAGATATTCATATTTCTTGTTGTAAAAAAATATGGCAGTAGTGGTGCTCTGCAAAGGTTAAGATAATGGTTTCATTCTGTTCCTAAGGTTACATTGGGTGTATCACCTCTCTGCGGGGCAACGGCACATGGCAGTAATAAAGATCCTTGAGCGTTGCTTTGATGTCTCTAGTTTCTTGTCCCTGTAACCTCTTGGCGATTTTGTATATGTCACGAAGATGGTTCGACAAAATTAACTCTACATTTCTGGTACTATTTCTTTCTTTTTTGATTTTTTTTGGCGATGCGCTGCATCCAAGATGGTTTACATTTACCCACTTACAACTGTTAGCATTGAAGCCCTTCTACACAGTGAAATCACTCCCTGTCAACTTGTCGTTCGAACTTCGACATAAGGCTTCCTCTTACCGATGTGAAATAGTACGCAAGCTATCCTGAATATGACGCCCTCGATAGATAGTGACTTCTGAGATTGCGATGTCCAATGATTTATGTGCACAGAAACACACGAATTATCAATGCAATACGATCATGAGCTGCGTCAGTATTATCTTAAATTTTGCAGCGAATCAGTGTTCACGGTAGTTTGGTTCAGCAAGACGCTAACTACATGAATAGAACAAGCAGATTCCTATCGGAGAGGTCATGGAGTTGGAACAATGTGCAGATTGTGTACACAACTACTTGCGTGGAGCTCGTGGAAGCGCTTCCCGAAAAGCCGGGCATACCTAAGTACAGCTTGGCGTGTTTCCAAATAGACCCGCGAAAAGCCGTAACTTGGTTTTAACAAACCTAGTTTGGTGTTATACCCACAAGGAGGCTCTTCGCTGAACGCAGACACATAGATCATGGACACTGATGTCAGAGGGGATCGGCGATTAGAGCTGATCAAGCATGGCCAGTCTCAGCCACCATTGGGGCCAACCATCGTGCCAACAAGGGATAAAAGGCAGTAGTAAAAAGGTCAGCAGAACACAACACTCTTATTGTCTCCTCTCGAAGTCACATCGATCCTCTTGAAATCCAACCATTCGACATACGATAATGGCCCCCCAGAAACGCAAGACCGCAGGTGCGGACAGAAATGACACGGAACAAACGAACAAGCGCGGAAGGCTGGACCTGTCAAGTCCACATCCCAGTGCGCAACAGTCCGAGGATTTTGGCATTGTCTTGCGAGAATTCTATCCCCCGGAAATGAGCAACGAGCGCTGCTTAGCATACAACGACGGGGTCCTGGAACGACCGATCGAGACACTACAGCGGGCCTACGAGGAGACTGCTGACCAGACTAGGGCCATCGAAGCCAATGGTGCAGTGGTGCACTGGTTCAAATCTGACCTGCGACTGCATGATAATCGTGCCTTGCACTTGGCATACCAAACAGCAAAGGAAAAGAACATCCCGTTAATCGGGCTGTACATTTTGTCTCCGCAAGACTTGACGGCTCACCTATCGAGTCCGGCTCGGGTCGACTTGACACTACGTACTTTAAGCCAATTAAAGCGCGATTTGAGCGAGCTGGATATTCCCTTATACATGGAGACTCAGGAGTCTCGCAAGAATATTCCTCAACGAATTATAGATCTGTGCCAGAAATGGGGAGCGAACAAACTCTATGCGAATCTGGAATATGAGGTTGACGAGTTGCGACGCGAGGCGAAACTGATAAAACTGTGCGCGAGCAATGGAATCAAGTTCGAGACTGCTCATGATACTTGCTTGGTCCCCCCCGGGAAATTGACTAGTCAACAAGGGAAACAGTACGCCGTGTATAGTCCCTGGTACCGCTCATGGCTCGGCTATCTGAATGAGAATCGCGATTGCCTGGAACCGTCAGAGGAGCTAGGTTCCAATCCAGGAGATGCGCGGAGATCCTTCAAGGAGTTGTTTGCCAGTGAGGTACCTACTGCACCAGAGAACAAGCAATTGTCGGAGGAGGAACAGAAGTATCTCAGTCACTTGTATCCAGCAGGCGAGCACGAGGCGCTACGTCGATTGGAGAAATTCTTGGAGGAGAAGGTAAGGGACTATGCGGACGCTCGGAATACTGTTTCCGGACAAACGACCTCAATCCTGAGTCCCTACTTTGCATCTGGCGCACTGAGCGCAAGGACAGCAGTCGAGCAGGCCCGCAAGGCGAACAAAGGTTCACTGCAGCACGGTGACGCCGGCCTTGTTCAATGGATTGGTGAGGTGGCCTGGCGAGATTTCTACAAACATGTTCTCGTGCATTGGCCATTCATCTGGTAAGACTTCAATTCACTCTTCCCGTGGTGTATCTAACGTGAGCAGCATGAATAAATGCTTCAAGCCTGAGTTCACCAATCTTGAATGGGAGTACGACGAGGGCAAGTTCACCATGTGGTGCGAAGGGAAAACCGGCTTCCCCATCGTGGACGCCGCCATGCGTCAGCTCAAGCAAGATAAATGGATGCACAACCGAACGCGCATGGTTGTCTCCTCTTTTCTCTCTAAGGATCTACTTATCGATTGGCGCCGCGGCGAGCGGTACTTCATGGAAAATCTTATCGACGGAGATTTTGCGTCCAACCACGGCGGTTGGGGATTCGGATCGAGTACAGGCGTGGATCCTCAGCCATACTTCCGAATCTTCAATCCGCTCCGTCAGAGTGCACGATTCGATCCGGATGGTGAGTATATCCGAAAATGGCTGCCAGAGCTGCGTGATATCAAAGGGCCGGAGATACACGAGCCCTACACACGAGGAGCGGAGGCGATTTCACAGAAGCGTGGATACCCACGCCCAATTGTCGATCATGCAACGAGCAGAGACCTAGCATTAAAGCGGTATAAACGGGCGAGTGAGAATGGACCTTGATGGGCTTTTGAGAGCATATAATCTGGGTCTGTGCGGTGTCGAGAAATTATTCTTGGACGCTTTGTGGTCATGAAATAATTCCACACCTGAAGGATCTGGCTCGGGTGCAATACCAAAAAGAAAATTGGATTATCTTTCTAAGGTTTTTTGGCCACCAATGTATTTTTGGCCACATACTGTCCTATGTACTTCTTCCAGCCTCCCATACATGCACTGGGTCAAGTCCGTATTTCCTAATCTTAATTATTCGAGCATTTGATCTTTGCTTTTTCTGTTCAATGCCTCTATACTAGTCTATTTAAGAACCTTTCAACTATATCATTAGATCAGTACGTATATTCGATGTCCCGGTGCGCCTGATAGATGATTTCCTTGGACGGGCCCAAACTATTTGATTGAATTCAAATCTGGTAAATATAGTGGACAAACCAGTATTTAGGCTGTCTCGTATTCCCAGTTAGGGAATCTGCCAGAAAAAGTTGAAGAAATTCAGTATCAACGCTAAATTTCTTGCAGTGAAGTCTTTGGCTTTCCTCTGCGATCATGTCGGCGTGTTCGCAGTTAGGAAATCTTCCACTCCGAAGATCTTTCAGAAAAAGTCCAAGAAATTTATTATCGGGGTGTGTGACGCCAAAATTCTTGCACTGAAGACTTTGGCTTTCCTCTGCGATCGTAGCGGCCTCCACTTTCCTCTCGGTTTCAAAAAGCGCTAAACACAAGTAGTAGGGAGCAAATGTTATGTCCGAATCTGCTTCACTATTTGAGATAGCATCCATTTCAAGATCAAGAAGCTGACGGGCGGCCGGTTCCATGTCGTCAAATCTTTTTTGCTTACTTAACACCACTGCTCGCTGTCGAAGTACACGGCGTTTCTCATCCATATCGAAACTTGCCGGAATCATGTAAGGTAGAAAATGCTCCAGTAAATCCCAATCTTTCAGTTCGACAAGTACATCGTAATACGCTCGCAATGAAAGTTTTATCACCGCTAGCGGAGCCTCGCAGTCTGCCATCAATTGGAGTACCTTGAAGTAACAAATGCTAGCTATAACTGGATCTCCATGAGACGAGATAATATCCCCATAACTGGCGCCCCTTGGAAGTAGGTGGCTATTGTTTTCTCTTTCTCTTTCGTTTTCTTTCTTCTTCTCTCTCCTTTGCTTTTTCAAAATCCTGCTCCTGCCAGACTATCTCTGCATAATCACAGAGGTCGTCTTGTGTAAACACAAAATCCTGCTCGTTCTGGTTTTTGTTGCACAAAAGAAGATCTCTAAACTCCAAGATCAACTTTTTACTGGCCTTCGTTTCACCATCATGAGATTCTTTTGTAATTGTGATATGTTGATCAATCTCAGGAGCCATTCTTTCTTGATTTGCTCTTGTTCTGCGCTCTTTGAGTTTCCACAAATTGATTATGCAACATCTTCTTATTGGACTGAAAGATATAGCTATAACAACTTTCACATCTCCATTGGAATTGGTAAACCACCATCTAGCGTCATCGCGAAGCTTCGTCATTGTCTCACCGTATCCAATTTCAACCACAACAGATGGCCATTTGTTTGATCGTCCATTTGGAACAACAGCCGGAATGAAAGATTCGTCTGCCTTTTTTGATCTTGTGAATCCTTTAACGAGCCGACTCCCACGGGAACGGATTTCCTTGTCCATATTTCTCAAAGTTGCTTTTGCTATAACAGCTTGTGCAAAAGCTGCTCCAGCAGTCAAATGTGCATTTGTTTCCATCTTAAAAAGTATGGTTCTGCTTGCAGAATGTATGGAATCGATGCTTTTCGAATCAGACCTGCTCAAATTCGCAATAGACAAGGGTGCATTGAATAGCACAATATATCTGAGAGTTGCATTCTCTTTATTGAGAAGGTCTTGTTCATATTCGAGAATGCATCGTAACCGCCGTGGCCCCTCATATTGATATTCATTAACTCCGGCAGGTAATCCCTTGAAAATATCCTTTGGACGGTAGTACCTTCCTGATTCATCTTTTTTCTCTTGCATGATAACCATCTCGATGTAATAATGTAGACCGGTTCAATGATATATTGACAGGCGCGAAATGAGCTGAACTATGCGAATTAACAAGAACGCGTATATTGGGCAGAGTATCTGTTGTCGGAAAACAGAGAAGTTATATCAATTGCGACACAGAACTTATGTAAATCTGGGTCATATATCCAGAAGAATAGATATTTACTTCTGATTTAGTCTTGGATAGTGCGGGCATAGAAGCAGAGCAGAAATGTCAGAGTGATCTCATAGTGATATCTATATACATTTAAGAGAGTTTTTGATTCTACCGATCTATCCCCTATAGCACAGTTTATCTAGCATGATTGAAGTCATTTACTGCTTCTTGTGTAACGACCACTGATTTAATTTCAGATTTGGTCGCTGTCGTTTCATGGAAGAAAAGGATCCTAAACTTTCCCATCATAAACTTTTACAACATGACCATAATTCCAAGACCCTCTCGGCTGTTTACCCATTGTGAGATTGAATTGCTTTTCATAATGTTGTAAAAAGTCATCCATAGATAGCCGTCGGTTGTTAATATACGCATTGGCCTGAACAATAGCTAGAGGGAGATTACACAGCTTTTTCAAGACTGCGTGCACAGAGGAATATATAGGCATGTCTTCCGCCGTATGCCTTTTATTGCCAGCAAGCAGTAGCCGAAGTGCTGACATGTCGTCGAGGTTCGAAATTTCGAACGACATACTCACAAGTCTTGCCAGATCCGGCCGACGACTTGTAATCAATATTCGGCTGTTGTTAGAGTCCGGAAAGTATTGTTCGGCATCGAATTCATCGATACTGTCATAGTTATCGAATACCAGAAGCCAGCCACTATTACTCCTTTTTCCCAACCAAGCCTTCAATGCGCGGGTAACATCCTTTCTTGAGCTAGGAGACTCTGGTTCTTGTGATTGTAGGCTAATCACGTCGGAAAATCCGAATGTTCTGGCGGCACCTTCGTCGCCATAATGCAATATAAGGATCGTCACTATAGACCGTGCTATACGAATCAAACTGGACTCGACCGCCAGCGCATTTCTCGCGTCTATCCAGCAGATTGCAGGTTTATCCTTTGCCATGACACGGGCATAATGAAGGGCAATTTCGGACTTTCCGATACCACCAATTCCCCATAAAAGAATAACACGAGGAGAAGTTGCCTCTTGTCGGAAGTAGCCATCGATCTGGGCGAGTACATCGTGACGTCCTGTAAACCGGAGGTTACAAGGATATGGCAGATCGAAGTCAACAGTCCGTATGCACCAACCGTCAGCTATTATAGAAGAAGTCAGCAGAAAGTTGCTTGTACCATTGTGGCGAAGGCTCACATGTTTCTATTTGCGAAGGCTTTGAAGTTCCTTCAAGTGAACCTATGGACGTTAGGATGAAACAGCGCAAGCAGCATCATACAAGAGAGAGAGAGAGAGGGAGGGAAAGAGGAGTACATACCAGCTATCTCATGTGCCTCTCTTTTCCTTCGGGAGATTCCATCAGACGTTTCATCCATCCACCTATTCTTTATAACATTGTTTGCTGCCCTGCAGAAACGAATGATAGCCTCCTCGACAATTTCATAACCCGGAGAATATGCGTCTTCAAACTTGGTTATTGCATTATGCCCTGCATCGATTCCTGCCCTCTCCACACCAGAAATGGAAGGAGCAGCAGACACCTCATTCACGATAAATTCAGTACCATTATCAGATTTGGTCGCTGTTGTTTCATGGAGGAAAAGGATCCTGAATTTTCCCATCTTGTCTGCGAACAACCGATTAACATTGTGCAAAGTCTCACTTGTCCAGTCCAAGGAATTGACGGCACTAGATAAGGGTAAGAGATCCGCAGCTTGGTGGGTATTGATAGCGTTTGAAGACACGAAAGCATTCCAATTATCCGAGTCAATGCCCAAATGAGGCGTGCTAAAGAATATAATCCCATATGTTGACGTGTATATAGATCGCAGATCGTTATTGACATGCTGCAGGCTCTCCGAATAGATAAGGGCTCTTTTTACGACGAATCCGCCGAACGAGTGGCAAACGAAAAAATAGGACGCCGTGTCGCATTGTGACGCTTCATTTGCAATTAATTAGTCACGGAACTGGTCGACTAGCGTTTGAATGGCTACCTACAGATCTGTTTGCATAGAGTGCTGCCACTAGGTTCTCGCTGAGATGGTCTAGCAAGCCCGTACCATCAGGTTTTCTCACCGAGCCATTGTACCCATACAGGAGGATTCTTGCTTTGTGGGTAGATAAGGCCGGTATTAGAAGATCCCTCGGCCAGAAAGTGTCGCCTGCATTCCAGGTATGAAAGGGGTGTCCATTTAGGCCATGGACAAAAATAATGCTAATGTTGATCGAAGAGTCAGCGACAGAGGCTCCCTTTTTGACAAACGTATAAGGAGCTGGACTAACTCAGTCTCCGCATCCACCGGTTTGTATACCTCGGTGACTCCAAATTCTTTAACTGAACCGGTCAAGTCTGGCTGCTGACTCATCTGTATCCAATTCCGTGAGAATAGTGATTAAGTCTGTCCTAGGTATTTTCTTGTGATACATGGACTATCAACGAGGAAGGGTTTTCTCCTGGCTGAAAGATGGCTCTCAAATTAGCCCCTGCTGAAATGACAGTGCGGAGTACTCCGTAGAGGCGACCCGTAATGAACACGGGTAGAGCTTCTCCTGAGCGCCTAATCATAAGGATTCGACGTTAGTACAGTGATGCATGGGTAGTTCCGCACCAACCTCCTGGTAATGTTGAGTTAACATAAGAATTAGCCGTCTGCGCCATGATGCAAATGAATTACTATCTATCAGTAAGGGATCCAATAATCAACCTTGAATCGATAAGGTCAAACAACAATTGCTATTATTTATGAAAAGAGCACGAGCATTAGTGCGGACAACTGGGACGCTTCCTCATGGGCAAAAATACCGCCACGAAAGTGCCTGCCTAGCTAGATTTCCTAGCGAATGTGACCGCCCAATTGCAGCACCGAGGAGAGGACATATCTACAGTTTTGGCCCCATCGACGCATAACACCGTGTTTTGCATCTCATCTCCAATGCCCACGCGGTCACTCATGTATATGGGGGAATATGTGTCTTAATACGTATAGACTCTCAGATATCTGTATTATAACCAGGAGTAGGCATCGGCAAAGAGAGAATGAGGGCTGAGTTCATGCGACCATTTCTGTAGTCGTATACAAATAGAGAATATGGGAAATACTGCCAGCTACATTTATTCCTCTGCTCCAATGGCCAGAAGAATTCGCCTCATTGCCTCTTGCAGATAAGGGAAAGGATGTGCAAAAACCACACGGAACCAGCCTGGCTTTTCTGACCCGAAGCTTGTTCCGCTAGCCAAGAAGACTCTGTTATCAAGCAACCTTTGCATGATGACATCCGTGATATCTATTCCTTCATTGTCTTTCTGGGGATTCGTCTCCAGGTACTTCTTTCCCAGGTTAATCCATACGAAGAAGCCTGCATTACATCCTCGTGAATATTCGATGTCATGTTTCTTCAGCATCTTGATAAAGAACTCATGCGACTCAGAGAGCTTCTCCCGGTTCAGCTGGATATAGCGATCTGTAAAGGCATCGTCAAGCAGGATCGAGGTTGTGACTTGGTCAGAGAGGCCGGATACATAAGAATAGAGAGACATGACGCTGAGAGCAGCATGGAGATCAGGATTGGATTGTGAAATGATCGCGCCCACACGTAGTCCGTTGGCCCCGAAATCTTTGCTCATGCCCCAGAGTACATGTACCAGGTCCAGGTCGATCAGTCCAGTTGTGTCTATTGATAGGACTGACTCGAAAGGAACCACTGGCACGTCTGTATCGACCTTGTTGGTCCATGTGGAAAGCGCATATATTTCATCGCTAATCAGGTGCATCTGACGACTTTGACACAACTTCATGAGACTGGTGATCGCTGCACGGGGATAACAACGCCCGAGCGGATTATGCGGATGGCAAAGCATTACCGCACGCACACGCTTCCCGCTTTGCTTCTCAAATTCTACCGCTGTTTTCTCATACTGAGCCACTGCTTCTGGACTCAACGGATCAATATCGCCGAATTCTACAGGAACAACCACTGCCTCTGGGCGAACAGATAAGTCCGCAATGAAGGTTCCATAATATGGTTTTCCGAGGAGTATGCCTTCGCCTGGTTCCATGAATGCCCAGCTCAGCTGCTCGACCGCAGAGGAGCAGCCATTAGTCAAGAGAACATGGCTGGGTTCCACGCGCCGGACTGGGCACATATGGCGGTTCAAGAATCGAGAGACTGCTTCCCGAACTGCACGTGATCCCATAGAGCCATCGTTGTAGGTCAGACTTTGGCCAGAAAATTGTACGTTTGTGCTGATATAGTCCAATAAGGTGTCCTGGAGCAAAAGATTTTCTGCCACTCCGACTGAGAGATATCCGTTAATATTGTGCTGGTGGTCCCATTTGTTGCTCAGTATATCCCATATTGTGGTGTTCGAGCCAATGGCAGCCGCCGACTGGGCTCGGCGTGCCAATCTTTGAGCTGTCTGAGACTTAGGAACGGGAGGGGGATTCATGGTGAACGCGTTGACGATCTAGAGGAGATAGATGCCAACACAGCCGTCTCTCAGGTTGAAGAATTCTTGGGTAAGAGAATGGGGCTTGCCCGCCACATATGTAAGCTGTAAGGATGACCAATGATCCGGAAAATTGATAAGACCAGCTCCGTATAGAGGCTGCTTTTGTAGGTACTTTGTTACCTGATAAAGGTATAAATTTCCCCACCAGTGCTATTGCTTGGTAGGTTGCGGGGAATTCTTCTTTTACACCGGATACTTGGGCTTTCTTGTGAGTTACAAAGTGCAGCTTACGGTATTGGGTTGAGCCAAATTTCCAGGGTAACTCCACCTCACAAAATAATTTACTTCAAAAAAAATTGATCATGCCAGTACGTTGGGTGGCAAAAATATACAAAAAGATATCATTTAGTTGCATCATCCGTGAATCGAACACGGGCCTCGTCGATGGCAACGACGAATTCTACCACTAGACCAATGATGCAGGCGGATAAGCGCAGAATCGAATGTGATTCGCTGCCTGATGTGAAAGGATAACCAGAGTTGCGTTTCAAGAAGCAGATCTGACTTTCTAAAACTGCCGAGCAGCGTTCGGATGACAGTGGTTGCCAACTTTCAATGCGTATAATCTATACTGCTTACATCTCGAGCATAAGTCATATCTAGAGATTCATTTAGTGAGTACCAGATATCATGGATACTTTATTACTAGGACATGTGCCTTGTATTCGGTGGGATGCATGATCTATGGAGTTCTCGGCAGCTGCTTACCTAGTTCCGGAAATATATATCGCTACTCGCGAGTCTCGGTCATCTCCGGTCAATCCAGCAAACGATTGCCAGCCCAACAAGAGGAAGTACACGAATAAACATAAGTAGATACAGATAACAATAGATACTATGCTTTGCACCACCAAGGCTGTTGGGAATGGAAAATTCTCAACACTGCCATTCGTAAGAACTGGTTTGAGATGAATGGTATAGTTCAAAGTAAGGCTGAAGAGGAACAGAAGGATAATCCCTACCGAAAGAAAACATCATGGGCGTTCTGCGAAACATTTGCCTTGATACGAAGTGGCCGACGTTCAAAGCAGAACAACAATGTTGATGAATTACAAGGCACATTTATCAATAACAACAGGGCAGAAATGAGCAGATTCGTTAAGTTAATAATTAAAGACAGAACCTGAGCGCAGAGACTGTTTACCGCTAACATAGAAAGAAATTCACTCCAGCAACTCCTTCATCAATTCATAAGACGTGCGAGACTCTTCAGTGCCCTCTCATCCACAGCTCCCATATACGTTCATTCCAGACCCCAGCTTGTCACCCAACGAACCCACCTTTACCTTCCCAGTAGCACCCTTCTGTTCCTCCAGCGACTTCAACTGATTCTTACTAGCAAGATAGGCGGCTCCCGTATCTGCCCACACTCGATATTCCTGGACTTTATACCCGCCCTTACCATCCTGGGAGATATCCTCGGCCAGTCCCAACCGGTAGCAGAACGTCTCGTTCCAGCCCTCGCCCGTAGCCTTCCAGATGAAGCGGGCCCGGCCGCGCAGACAGACAGCCAGTGTCTCCGAATCCACGACCCATTCGTCTTCTGGGTCGAATCGCATGTTCTCGAATGTAAGATGCTGGTTTAGTAGTTCAAAGTATTTCGTAATCCCCTCCTGGCCTGTGAAAATCCGCCCGAGGAACGGGGCCAGCGATGGGTGGCCGTGCTCTTGCGCAATGGGCATCGGATCAGAAGTGAAACATCTCACGAGCTCGGATACAGGACTAGCAGATGCAAAGGCATTGCACAGAGCCTGCGCAGGTTCAAGGAGCGTCGTACGGGGAACAACCATGGTGGATAGAGCTTTGTCTGCGCAAGGCAGTTTCTGCTCGATGAGTTAGCATTTCAGTCTGAACTCGATAGCCTTGATATGATGAAGGCCGGGGCAAGAGATGGGTTTGACTCTTACTCTATGCTAGAACTGCTTTGAGGGTAGCAAGCTAGTTCTCAAGGAGCTCGTGATAAGTAGTCGGATGGCAGCCAATAACTCCTGGGCTTCTATGTATGTACTTCAAGGCTAAACGTGACTAACTCTCTCAAGGTGAACAGGATTACCGTCACGAGATCTTTGATACTGGCACCAAAAAAAAAAAAAAAAAA
>JAPVCB010000031.1:182504-217660 GCA_029606185.1 Paecilomyces formosus
CCATAAGGGAAGGCAATAGGGCTTAGGGCTAGGGCCAAGCCCGCGCAGACATTATCACCCAAAAAGCGAGAAGATCGACCTGCTTAATATGCTTAATAGTGTGTACAAGGTACAGTGTACCAGTATTGATGTTGTAAATGACCTGTCTATCACTATACATGTGTTGTGGTGTTTTTTGTTGCGCCGTACTCACGTGAGGAAGCACCGGCTAATGTATCCAAAAATGCTAGAATGTATTGTACACGACGGCAATAAAGGCCACGTCTTCTCAAGATAAAAGATCGAAGCCAATGCTGTCAAAATGCGCAAACCTGCTGATCTTCCGCAAAATGCGCTGACGACCACGTGGGATACGTGGTAAATCAATCTTGATTGATGGATTATGAGCTGCTAATTGTGCATCAATCTTGAGAACAACGTGCGAGTAATAGATTGGACAGTCGGCTGCGGAGTTGACAGAGGGCGTGGATACCCAGGGTCTAGAAACACAAGCTCTAGATACCTACGGAACTCCTACTTCTGTCGTCAGGACAAGGCTCCTTACTACCGTTTATCGACCTGGCAAGTGGTATTCGGAGAACTAGAAACTCCACGACCTACACCATGGAGATAGAGAAGACGTTCTTGACTGGCCAATAACTTGGTCATAAGTCTGGTGTGATTATTACCCTCTTTCCGCCCAGCATTCCCAATCGCCGTCGCAATTCCATACACAGCCAAGTATGGCTGGAGAAAACAAACACAATTTCGTGGAAAACGAAGCCAAAGAACTCCATCATATCCGAGATGGCGGTAGTCTCGAAAGCTCAAACTTAAAATAAAGGAATTGAAAGAGAAAGCAACAAAATAGCATCACGAAAAAGGCTTCTACTGCTTCCATGATTTTCCGCAGTTCATACAAGTACAGAACAACGTCATCGGTTCATCTGCACTTCGTGTCTGAGCCTCTGTATAGGTGACCTTGCGCTGTCCACATTTGCCGCACTGAAGACTCGTACTAATGCTGCGCTCAGCCTGAGCCACCATGGCCTTGTCCATGTTCTCCTTCTGGATCCTACGCTCTTGTTCGCGTTGCTGGTCCGACTTAAGCTCATCGTGACTCAGGCGGACAAATTGATCGGGAGTCACTTCATTGTTGAGGACACGCACCCGCAGAGTTGGGTTCGACTTGTTCTTCAGATTCTGGTAGAGACTGCGAATCTTGGTTCGGTACTGCTCTTTAGTCTCAGGCCCCAGATAGGTGTATGCAGCAGCCTCGACCGCCACCGCTTTCTGAAGGACTACACGGGGTGCCTCAGTTGAGTGAAGGCAGAGTCCATCGTACATCAAACCAATGCAGCTGTCTCGCACTTTGTTCGACGTATGGCCGATGTCGACGCCGTCTGCTTTCCAGGTTCTCTTGTCGGGAGAGACAGAAAGCTTCGAAGCCTTGTCACTTGGAGTAGCAGCGGCAGGTGACGCTGCACCGTTGGTAGCCGGCCGGGGTGATCCGCTCGCTCGCTGACTAGCTGCCGGTGATCCGCTGGCTTTCTGCTTGTTGACTTCGTTTCTCCATTTGGAGACAATTTCACTGGAGAGGCGTGCGACGTCTGGCGACTTGTGCTGCTTCAACTTATTGACGATAATACCAATGCGAGTGGACCGCAGCAGATCTTCCGTAGGACGAACCCCCTTTTGCAGCTCCTTCAAAAGAGCAATGATATTTGCTGAAGGTTCGTTTGAAGTAGCAGCCTTTGTGAGGGCCTTAGACTTCAATTCAATCTCTTTGACATCCATTATGCCTGCAAGGTCTTTCACCGATCAGGCGGCGGTGATCAGAGTGTTCGCGACTTGGGACGATCGAGGACAGGACCGGCAGAAGAAAGATCTATACGAGCTAAGAATCAGCAAGCTGCAATTACAGTCAACATTGAATAAAAGGCCACATCGACTGCACAGTGACATGACATCTCGATTCTTGCGCTCGAGACTATGTAGTGTGATGGGTCGCTGGATATTGCGCGAGCAGATATTGATCGCAATATGAGCCGCGCGCAAATCGTTGACATCGTCGCACGTGTCCACGCGATAGACCTCGGGTACAGAGCACGAACAGATGCGAGCCCACCGTATTGAAGACTGACCGTGAAAGCTCGGGTGCCTACTCAGATCTTGACCGCCACGTAAGAGACAATGATGCTGTCCAGACGAAGAGTCGAGAGTGGCAGATTTCCAGACCGCGGAATCACACCGGCTGCGGGTAGCGTGATGAGTCGTCGTAGCGCGAAACAAGACGTATGGACCGAATGTATGAGAGAAGCAAAAGAAAAGGAACAAGAAAGAGAACACGAACCGTAGGATAGAGAGATGGAAAGAAAGGCAGCGTCGACGGCGAAAGATGATATCCCGTAGCGAAGTTGAGCTCGGAGGGACTTTGCGAGATGCGCCGCTCTTGCCAAGCCCGCAGTCTCCCGTTCGGGAAGGTGTCATTTCTGTGCACGTGCGAGCCGTCACCCTAAATGTAACAAAGCACATCACGAATGCTATCGATTTCATTACTTGATTCCGATCCCGGGAAAGACCTATGACTATGATGATTGCTTGTATATATGACTCTAGTGGCTTATATCGCGCGAAATACTCATCTATATAATTCAGCTGATTTTCTCATATTCTTCTGTGGTAGGTAGCCTCCATCAGATCTTCGCTACTAATAGTTCGTATCCTGCTACTCTACATACCTAGATATAATAAGATTTAGTGGTTCATACTTGAAAATAGACTTGGGTTAAGGGACTAAACTTGTTTTAGTATATATCTAGTCAAGTGTCTATTGCAGACAGATTTTGAGGGTTCTGTTCAAATCTTGGGGGACCGTTTCAGGCACGATATCAGGCCAAATCGACTCTATGTACGCATGCAGATTGCGACGGGGGGAATGTGGGCAGAAATCAGGTTCATGCTGGATTATGTGTGTTTCCAACATCACGGCGCATCGAAATATTTGGGTCCGCACGAATTCACAACGTCACCGGCACGGCAATAGATAGAGCTGCTTCTCGAAGGAGCCCCTCCAAATTGCTCGGAAATTGGGGAGATGTATGCCTGCTCTCTTAAGAATTTCAGAAAACGAAAGAGAGAACCGTCTTGGACAAGCCAACGGGCCGGGTGCAGGTGCTAGGGACCCACGAAAACAGTTCCATATCGCAATAGTGGATCTGGCACGAATAGCTGTCACAGACGTCCGTGTCCAGGCGAGTACGAGTCAGGTGTGCAGATATAAGATTGCCACTTGACTGAAGATCTATAGACCAGTCTTTCCAAGTGTCTCCGCGAGCTTGTCAACTTCCTTGTCCTCTTCCTGGGGGACATTTTCGTCTTCCGACTGGATAGTCTCTTTCAGAGTCTTATCAGCCTTGTGCTCTTCGAGTTCTTCTTCTTCGTCCTCCTCCTCTTCTTCCTCGCTATCCTCTTCCAGCTCATCCAGTTCATCGATACCCCACATGTCCTCAGGATCGTCATCCTTGCCATGCTTCTCCTTACGTCCCTCCAGGAGTTCACGCAGCTCCTCGATGTTTCCATCGTCCTCGAAGAATTTGTTTCCGTTCAGCTCAATGCGCTTCAACACCGGAAGAGCTGTCTTCGCGGCGTGCAGGAACTGCTTGACACCTTCCGCAGTGATATCGTTAAACTGGAGGCGGAGCGTCTCGACCTTGTCATTCTTGCCCGCGGCCAAAGCCTGTGCCACCTTGATACCTCCCCGGGCAGAAAGCAGGCAGTCCCCAACACCAAGCTCGCGCAGAGCGGGCCAACCCGTCACAACATCTGCAAGCGCCGTAGATCCGGTAACAGTGAAGGTGTTGTCCTGCAGATCCAAAACCTCAATCGCCTTGGTGTGGCGCAGACCATCCTTTAGGAGCAAGGAGATACCCTCCTGTCTGATTCCGTTCTGTGTCATCTTCACGGAACGGATACCCTTTGCATGTGCTTCATAAGCGCGCGCCCATGCAGCCATTGAGCCATTCTCAAGACGGTTGCGTCCACAGACAATAGTCTCGAGGAGTGGGATTTCGGTTCCTTCCTTGGCTTCCTTGCGCGCAGCCTCCTTACGCTCCGCCAGCTTTGTCAGCGCATCGGCAATCAATGTTCCAGCAGCAGGGCCCAGTCCGTTGTTGTTCAGGATCAGGTGGCGCAGAGGAACGTGGCGTGAGAGGAAGTCGACAAGGGGCGCCTGGGTGTTGAGGCCAAAGGCATTGTCGGAGAGGTTGACAGTGTGAAGGGTCTTAACCTCAAGAAGGGCGTTCAAAAGAGAGGTCAGAGCAGGCGGGATCTCGGACAGGAGGCGCGAAGTGAAGATGTCAGCAAGGTCTGCGACTTCGAGGTTCTTCTGCGCAGACAAGGCAGGGGCCAAACGCTCGCAGGCTGGAGCACCAAAAGTGTTTCCACCAAGGCGAACCTCAGTAAAATCGTTGCTCTCAAGGAGAGGCTTGATATGCGCTTCAATATCCTCAGCAGTATCAAGCTTCAGTCCCTTGCCCTCGAGGGAGAAGACCTTTGGAGGGGCCATGGCGGGGTAGTGGGGTGTATCTGTGCGCGAAGACGACTTTCTTTGACTAGAAAATACGATTAAAAATGGCTCAAGAGAAGGGAGAACCGTGAAAAGAATAAGAAGGAAATCCCTAGGAGAGCGTGTTGGTTGCAAGTGGTTTTGAAGACAGCTGAGAGACAGTCTTGTTTTGATGTGACTAGACTCTTTCGCCCCTGAAAAGAAAATAATGTATGGACTAAGTCACTGTCCGCTGCGATCTCCGCTCCGGCGAGCCACAGTAACCTTGAGCGCATCTCCGGCCGCTCGCTCATCTTCGCCGAAGTCCGCGGATGTCGCCATACAATTCATTAATCAGCCAGAGAAAGATTTCCATTCTCCCAACAACCCCCGTCGTCTGACACTCGTTATTTCTCCAATTCCTGTATTTCAGCGTCCATTCAGTGAACAGTCCAAGATGTCGTGGCTCTTCGGTTCCTCTAACGGTAAGGGTTTCTTTCTCAAAAGTTCTCATTCCCTGCATGGCTCCGCAAACCTCCGCATGCGCTTGAGCTTGAGCAGATCTTCATGCAGTTTTGACGCAGGCCGTCCACTCAGGAGAGAGCGTGATTCAAACCTACCTCTACTACTGAGCCTATTTTCGCCATTGCTGTCAAATGATTGAAAGCATATTGCTAACATACCCACCTCGAATAGCTCCCGCAGCGCCTGCTCCTGCTCCCGTCAATGCAGCGAACAGCGAACCAGCCAGCAAGCCCAAGGTAAGGCAATTACCGGAAAGCGCACGTTGTGGAATTCGAACTAATGTATAACCCACGTGAATTTCAGCCCTGCTGCGTCTGCAAGACCGAAAAGAGCGCCCGGGACGACTGCATGCTGTTCTCGAAATCGGACGATCCGGCCAACAACGACTGCAAACCTCTGGTTGAGCAGTATAAGAGCTGCATGGCCGGGTACGGATTCAAGATCTAAGATCTGAAAGAAGATGTCATATTCGCATTGGGGTTTGGGTTTCGCCTTGCATTGGGAGGGATTGATATTAAGAGATGTATACTACTTGCACGGTTGCACCATTATACCTTTCGACGCATTGGATTAGCAATATCTATTTTAGACTACTGATGACTCGCTGCATGGCGTGTGTGGTCATGTTGTCACATATAATGAAACTCAGCTCTTGGAATTCGCTTTTATAATTTCGGATCTTCGCTGATAGGTTCACATTCAGAGCGGACCACCGCAGTTCTGAGAAATAGCATGGTTTGAAAGGATAATGTGGGAGATATTCTTACACGAACCACATAAAATGTTAATAATAGAGATGTTTAAGCGGGAATACAAGGAAAAGGGTATCTGAAAAAGATGTAAAAGAGCTTGAGGTCTGAGCACATCTCTGAGGATAAGGCTGGGCCTCTGCGTAGAGACCTCACCAGCGTCTATTGTCTCTTCTTCTTGTTCTCCTCTTCAGATGGTTTTTGAGTCAGCTTCAAGCCCTGTGAGATCAGTTTCCATGTGCACCAAAGGTAGGCAATGCCGAATCCTCCGGCACCGATCAAAACATTCAGCACCACCCACAAGTCAGGCTTATTGGGAGGAGGGGCGACAAAGGCTTCAAGGATGTGCCAAGCAACCATGGCAGAATAGAAGGAGAAATGTAGGAGCTTTGTGATGATATGGAGGTTGGCACGGGGAACTGCGGTACCGGTTTGCGAGGGAGTGCGGAAAATATTCAGCGAAGTAGGAGGAAGCCCCAACAGGTAGGTCCAGAGAAGGGTAATGACAAAGTAGGGGATGCGCAGTTCTTCCCGCTTGAGTAAAGGGAACATAGTCCATGCCCCAAGAATATTCGCCCAGCCAACCCAGGCTCGCGTCTCCTTGCTGAGACCGCCTTCACCTCCAAGCAACAGGGTCATCGGGAGAAGCGGTAACAGGACACTCTTCTCGTGAACTTGGAAAGAGAACAGGAAAAAGCCCCATGCGCAGCTGGAGAGTGCTGGAAGCAGAAGTGAAGGTCGAGGGTGGCGTAGAATGACGACACAAGGAATAGAGATGGATGCCAATGTGGCACCAAGGGAGACCTTCTGAAGGATCGTGGTAGAGAAGCGGTTGAGCTTGTAAAAGGTGTGGATCGCGCACCACGCATTGGCAACTTTGTCTTCAAAGAGACCTCGAGCAAAGGGGAAAATGCGATGAACTGCTTGAGCGAGCTGGAAAAGTGGAGGGTAGATCCACGACTTCTCATCCAGTGCTATCGGCAGTGACTGCAAAAATGATGGCATAGGAGCCGCGATTGGGATTCCACGGTGGTGATCATAGAGCGCACCAGCAATCAGGGGTGCGAAGACGATAAGGAAAGCGAGGAGAGTGACCACTGCAATTGAGATGAGCCGCACAATCCTGATCCGCGGGAAAATGCAGGAGCCCAGCAAAAAGCAAAACATGACAGGTGCATAGTATAGTGCCATCTGTTTGAAAGTAAGTGCGCCTACAAAGAAAATGCACGCCCAGAGGAAGCGTCCGGCGAGGATACTTGACAGACTGGCAACCATCAGCCCCAACATGACGGTGTTATACTGGAAGTGACCGTGGTCAATCAGGATAGTAGACGGCTGCATCAGAACAGCGACGAGAGCAGTAGCCGCTGACCAGGCATGTACGCCTTGCATGCGGCTATACCGACGAAGGAAGATCACAACAGCCGGGATGTAGACCAGATATTCGGAAACCACCACAGTAGCACGCATATAGACCTTCAACGACGGGTCCTCGAAGCCGCGGGACTTGTCGAGCGCAAACCATGCTGGATCAAAGAGAGAGCCACTGAAAGGTCAGTATATCCCGTTGAACTGACAGAGGTAGACAAACACATACACTTTACCCAGTAGCCAGCTATGATACGCAGTCAATGGCGGGTAATCCAAGCCCCAGTACTGGAGGTCATATAGGTACCACATCGATGTTGGAAGGTGTATTGTTAACTCCATCCAGTGCCGCTGCGCTTCGAAATCACCGTGCATTGGAGGTACTTGAAATCCTAAATGAGATATAGCAGTTAACTCGAAGCTGCCCGTGGCGCCTTATTGGAGCGCTGTGACTGACCAGAATATCCCCACAAACTCACTGCCCACCGGAACAAGCCCACCGTCATAAGGATCAGAGGTAAGATAAGCCATTGCGAAACACCTGCACGAGCACCCCATAGAAAGGAAACCAGGGGAAAGGCGGGGGATGGATGGCTGCTGCTCGGGTCCTGGACGAGGTCATTGTTCGAGGCGGGCGACGTAGTGAACACAGTTCTCTTCTTCCGTGGCCGGTGAGAAGAAGGCGTTGAGGAATTCGCCATTTTGATCTAGACGATGTGTCAATTCGTTTCCATGGATCGTTCTGCTCACTGTTTGCCCATGGACGACCAAGACGCCGTGCGCAGCGAAGAGCGGGTATCGCCTACGGCAGTAGTAGACAGTTGGGCTTGAGCTTACAAGCTAACTAGCAAGAGAGGGCAAAAGGTACCGGCGAGTACGCGCAGATCTGCTCTTTCGCCGCGGTGTTCGAGGTATCCATAAGTCATTCGAATCTGCCGTGGCTGAAGCCAATAATATCTGAGTGATCAGGTCCCCACACGTACTATCGCTCGATGCAGTCTAGACTTGGAAGGCGGTGAGAAAATTTCCTCGTAGCTCCAGCCTCCCGCTAGACAATTTTTTTTCCTTATCAAAGCTCTACTCCCCGAATTTTTTTCTCTTGTCCTCCTCTACCCTCTTCAACCCCCATCAACACTTTGATTAAAGACCCTTCTCTTGAAGATTTACCTTCAAGAATCCCCTGTAGAGTCATTGACTATTTGTCTTTGATTCATTTCTAACTGACACAGCAGCGTGGGCGTACTTTGCAGTACTCTGCAACTTGACATCTGTGGGCTGATAACACTGTGGGCTGTGGGATACTGCACTTCTATTCTGTGGGACACTTTCTCGTGGGCTTCATAAATAGTGGGCTGCATACCTGTCCGTCTCTGTGGGCTTGAACATTGTCCGTTGTGGGTTTACTTGTGGGTATTTGCACTTGTAGTCTCGAGAAGTTTTTACTTTCTGTGAGACTTGCTGTTGGCTGTGATCAGATCACTACTAGTGATTGTTCTGAGGGCTTTGTTCGTTTCTTCAAATCGGGTGTTGTGGGAAAGTAGGCATTGCCGCACATCGAGAGGTTCACATACTTCTCATTCCAATCTATCTAACAAGTCACTCTGACACGTGGGATATCGGTATGTCTGCACGAGGTCCCTTCAACATCTGTGATGCTAACTTTTGACTGTGTCTAGAATTTCAAAATGTCGAAGACTAAGGCTACCAAGGTCGCCAAGGGCGCTGACAAGACCGAGAAGGCTTTGACCAAGGTCAAGGACGCCGGTGTCACCAAGGCGTCGCAGACCCCCAAGGCCAAGGGCAAGGAGATCGCTCGCAAGCTTGCTGCCAAGGAGGAGAAGTCTTCCCGGAAGAACAAGAAGAAGGCTCCCTCCCCTAGCAGCTCCGACTCGGAGTCGGACAGCGATGAGGAGATGAAGAGCGCCAGCTCCTCCAGCGAGAGCGAGAGCGAGAGCGAAAGCGAAGACGAGAAGCCTGCCAAGAAGGAGACAAAGAAGGCTACCAAGCCTGCTGAGTCTTCCTCCGAGTCTGAGTCTGAGTCGGAGTCTGAGGAGTCCTCTTCCGAAGAGGAGGCCCCCAAGAAGACCGAGACCAAGAAGGCTGAGCCCAAGAAGGCCGAAGCCAAGAAGGAGAGCAGTGATAGCGAGTCTGAGTCTGAGTCTGAATCTGACTCTGACTCCGATTCCTCTGAGAGCGAGGCTAAGGCTCCTGCTAAGGCCAAGAAGGCTGAGCCCGCCAAAAAGGCCAAGAAGGTATGTGCTAACGCTGGAAGATATCTGGTTGCATTATCTAACTGTCCCAGGATGCCTCTTCCTCCGAGAGCGAGGAGTCTGATTCTTCTGAGAAGTCTGGCTCTGATTCCGAGTCCGAGTCTGATTCCGACTCTGAGTCTGATTCCGAGGAGACTGAAGACTCTGCCAAGGAGTCGCCCAAGAAGCGCAAGGCGGACGAGCAGGAGGCTCCCGCTGCCAAGAAGTCCAAGACTCAGGAGGAGATCCCTGGCGCAAGCGCCAACCTCTTTGTCGGAAACCTGTCCTGGAACGTCGACGAGGAGTGGCTCCGCAGTGAGTTCGACGGATTTGGCGAGCTCTCTGGTGTCCGTATTGTGACTGAGCGTGACACTGGCCGTTCCCGAGGGTGAGTCTCTTATAATCCTACTGTCAGCAATCCAGGATCAAGCTAACTTGCCGCAGCTTTGGATACGTTGAATTCACCAACGTTGCCGACGCCGTCAAGGCCTACGAGGCAAAGAAGGGTGCTGAGGTCGATGGCCGCAAGATCAACCTCGACTACGCCAACGCTCGCCCGGCCAACAACAACGAGGGTGGCCAGAGGGACCGCGCCCAGGCCCGTGCCCGTTCTTTCGGTGACCAGACCAGCCCTGAGAGCGACACTCTCTTCATCGGTAACCTCCCCTTCAGCGCCAGCGAGGACGCCATCAACGAGACCTTCGCGGAGAAGGGCAGCATCCTTGGCATCCGTCTGCCCACCGACCCCGAGTCGGGCCGCCCCAAGGGCTTTGGTTACATCCAGTTCTCGTCTGTTGACGAAGCCCGCGCCGCTCTCAACGACCTGCAGGGTGTTGACCTCGCTGGCCGTGCCATGCGCCTGGACTTCAGCACTCCTCGCCAGAACAACGGCGACTCTGGCCGTGGTGGTGGCCGCGGCGGCTTCGGCGGTCGTGGCGGTCGCGGTGGACGCGGTGGCCGTGGAGGCCGTGGCGGCTTTGGCGGTGGTCGCGGTCCCGGCACTGGCGCCAACAGCACCAACCGTGGCGGTGTTGGCGAGTTCACGGGCAAGAAGATCACCTTTTAGAGGGCTGTATTCTGTTTAAACGGCTACGGTAGGTATTTATTCCCTCGGGCGTCTGTCATGCTGGGTTTCTTTTTCTATCTTGCTGGGATCTTTGTTTTTCTCGTTCTGGGTTCGGTATCTGCATCCCCTCCAAAAGTTGCTGTGTTTTTTTTTTTTCACTGAAAGTGTACGAAAAGTAATTTCCATCAATAATGTGAAGACTACATTCTTGAAACATGAAACACTCTGCCTGTAAATGTGTAGGAACCGGAGGGGAATTACGATGATCCGCACGGACCCCTCCTCTCCGCTAGTTGAAAGCACGTACAGTAGTTCATAGTTGACTGTATTGATTGTCAATTAATTCTGAGTTAGTACGGAGGAGTACTCGAGTGAAGAAGAGAGCTAGTTGGTTCAGTCCCTGCTAGTGGTCGACTAAGAGCACTGCCGGGCGATCTCAGGCCGTTAAGCAGCGAAGATCCGAACAGGGAAGATAAGAGGGCGATGGGCCATGATCCATGGTTCTCGTGCTGAGGGCAACCCCGCCTCGAGCGAGTGAGTTGATTATTGAGTTAATTAGTTAATGAGCTGCTGAGTGCCTCCAACTAATAATATGGAGAGAGAGAGAGAGAGAGTGAGTGAGCTGGGTTGATTGACCAGCTCAGCTGCCGCGTTTAGCCTCAGTCAGGCAGTCACGGGTTCCTCGGCCAAGGCAATCATCCATCCTCTCTCTCTCTCTCGTCGCTTTCTGTCTCACTCACACTCTCTGTTCCATCGCTGGTCTACTCTCCCTTCTCCTTCTTTCTTCAACTCCCCCGGGGAGATGTTCGTCTCCCGCTGTGTTGGCAACCCCGTCTGGTTCTCTGCCCCTCCTCCACGATAAGATATACGATAATCGTCTCCTTAGCTACTTATCAGATCGCTGGCTGTTCCCACGCGGCCCCACTACAGCCCAACGACCGCCTGCCCCTTGACCGCCAGCTCGTGCCGGATCGTGGTGATCGAGGGTCGTCCGACTACGGAGCCCTTGAGTCGAGAGGTCCATCTGGGGGTTCTGGTCTCTTTTTTAAAGACGTCTCATCGCCTGTTGTGCGCAGACCATGCAGCCAAACCACTACGATATCCTGGGTCACGTCCGCGAGGGCACGCCCGACTCTAGACCTGCCATGCAGATGACGCGAGACGCCCAACAGCCATCTCGAGAACCGGCCATGCGGTCACGGACCCAGGCCACCAGATCAGAAGGTATGTATGCAGCTTTTCACATCTAAAACTTGGAACACTTGCATTGTTGCGACTGCCTTCTTCCTTCTGTGTCCTTGATGTATACATATCCGCACACTGTAGTCGACTCTCCCCGCTATACTATACCCGCTATACATAACAGACAACAATCCCTGCACAGCGTTCATCGCGCGTGGGAGGCTCTCGTTCTTCAGTAACCATGTACTCACTCCGCTACTATCTAGACTCCTGGATCGAGGTCTCGTCCCAGCCTTCATCCTCATCTCTGTCTTCAGCTGCCACCAACGACGATATCGTCACCACCGGTCTGCGCGTCGAGGGTCCACAGCCCAACCCACACCACCGTAGTCGACGCAGGCGTCTCGAACATCTCGCTGCTGCGACGGCGCCGCCGCTCCATTATTCAAGAGAACCCAGCGGCGCCAGCAGCAGCCAAGATGAATATGAAGAAAGCTCCAGCGAATCGGACCGGGTTATGACTAGTTCCAACGAGGACATCACCACGCAGCCTCGCGAACCCTTATTCTTGCGTGCTGGTTCGACTGCCCCTGATGCCGCCCCCTCCAGTGACGAAGACGATGATGATAACTCCACCGCTCTGGGAATGCGAGTCAGTTCATCGCCCTTTGTGCCCCAGCCCAACGCGTTCACTCATCCTCCTGCTTCTGAGACGTCTTCCCGGACCCGGACTGCAGCAGATGTGCCCCTCCCAAGTCCAACCGTGGTATCTAGCTCGAGCAGACGCACTGCGACGAGGCACAACTCATACTCCAGCGCGCGTTCGGCACGGAGACAGCAGCAACACAGCCCGTACAACATGATTTCACCGTCTTACCAAGCAGACCATGATGCGGCGCTGCGTGCCAGCCTATCCACTCTGCTATCTTACGCAACAGCTGCGCGCGGTCTGCCAAAGAATGACACTCAACCCCACGAGCGTAGTCCCACTGCAGCCCAGCCATCTACGTTCCGTCTAGTCCCGGAGTCGGTGGCAATGGGCGAAGACAGCAGTGCAGAAGAAGCGCGTCCCTCTGGTCAGTCTACTGACAACCAACCTGCTGCGCCCAATCGCTTCGAAAAGAGTCCTAGATCTGCTACCACCGGATCATCGAATGCCTCATCTGCCCCAAAGCAAAAGCGGAGAACAAGCTCCAAGGACCGTTCATCCGCACATGCTTCCCCGCCAAAGAAGTCCCGCCGTGCTAATCTCACGGATTCAGTTTCCAATGTCAGCCCGACTCTCATGACATGGGTCATCAGCGCAGGAGTGGTCGTTCTTTTCTCCGCCATCAGCTTCTCCGCTGGTTATGCTCTTGGTCGTGAAGTTGGTCGGACGGAGGGTTCTTGGATAGGTGAAGGTGGAGCTGGCGCCCTGTCAGGTCCTGGGCCATCTGCTGGCTGTGGCAGAGAGGCCGTCAAGGGTGGACTGAAGCGGCTCAGATGGGGCGCGGCAGCCGGATCTAGTATCAGCGCGTAGGGCCTTTCTTTGTTCAGCTTGGCTAGCTAAAGGTGTTATGGCTCTCAGCCAATGAACCGATGGTAAGAGGTGACGAATATTATGATGACGATGACGATTATGGGCAGGCTGAAGAGGTGGAAAAGGAAAAAAGACCTGAATACCCTTCATTATGGTTTATGAATCTCAGTTGGCGTCTGGTTTTTTGATTTTTTGATTTTTTTTGCGCCCATCACCGATTCCCGTTCTCTGAACTATTGTGATCCTTGAACTCCTGAACGCCGTCTGTTGGCAGTGAGTTCACCGGTGGCTTCTGTACAAAGGCTATCACTGCATAATGTCATATCAGGTGGTCAGACAGAAGGGTACTCCTGGGTTGATTGTGGCAGGTAGTCGTGTCCGTTCTTCGGTTGGAGTATGATTTGCGGCATTTAATTGGGGCGTCGATTTCCTTGCAAAATCCGGCTATACCCTTCATATTCTCTCATTTGTCCCAGCAGTCAATATTCTACTCAGGCAGTGCGCATCTCACTGCAGCTGATCCCGTCTTCAAAAGAGGACGCTTTATAGAGAATCAATTTCTTTTTCATTCATGATATTTTCTTTTTCCTTTTTTCAATTGCTTCATATGTAGAGGTAACAGCTTTTTCCATTTTATAGTTATCTACGCCGTGGGAAAGTTTCTAAGCGGCTGCGCTCGTGATCGTAGCGTTGACGCTGTACCTTAATCACCGTCTCCCATTCATCCTCTTTCAAGACCGATGACCAGGCAAACCACATCGCCTCCGCACCCTCATGGAGTCCCGGAAAGCCCAGAGTACTGAGCCTGGCCGAGTCCCAAAAGACCAGGCCGTAGCGATACCAGAACGAGCTACGTGCCCCTACCAACGGACTGCTTCGGGAGTGCAATAGACACCCCTGTATATAAGAATAACCAGGGGAATAAAGCATTTTCGCCGGTTCTTTTTCGAGAGAATCCCACTGCTGTTTACTCACAGCCGTGTACTTGGGACAGCAGTAACCCAAGCTATCTGGCAGGGAAGCAGAAAATATCCAAGACTTAATCTTATCCTCCCCACCTGCTTGGTTGTCCAACCACGAGAGTACACAGCGCAATTGCTCCATCTGGATACCGCTACTGTTCCCCTCCTTTAACCAGAATCTCGCGATATCCTCACTCTTCGGGGAGAGAAAGTGCACTTTGCGGTCTGGCATCGGGAAGAGATCCGGAACACTATCAATGCCGTCCTGCAGCACAAAGAACAGAACAATTCGCCAAATGGTATAGAGCAGGCGCTGCTCCTCGAACCAGGTCTGAGCTCCAATGTCGTATGGCTTGTGCCGGATTCCTCGCGGGCGTCTCGAGGGGTCAACAACGGGGCCGTCGCACCAATAACTTGTCTTCTTACACCAAAACCGACCATTGCCATCACCAGGGTCCTGATCTGGTGGTAAGTGTTTCATATTCGTCGCGTTCATGCAGTTTCGGATCATCGCGTGGAAAAAAGCATGCGTGATCTGGTGAACCCTGGTGCTGACTTTGAGTAGTCGACGGAGAACAGCTGGTGGTACGTTCTTTGGTAGAGGCTCCTGGGTCCCCCTGAGCGTGCGGGTGGACGGAGGGATTATGATCTTATCGCGGGGGTTATATTTCAGACAGTCCATGAGATTAGGGAAAGATCTAGTCAGTGGGTTTTCGTCTCTGTGATGATGACGATAGCGAGATATTGGTCCCCGTTCATGACATTTTCCTCTTCCTTCTTTTTTTTCTTTTGAGGAGATTATGCTCTGCTTTCGCCACCAGACGAGGACTATCGCCCGGACGAACCATTGAATAGGGACATAGAGGCCTTTTTCGCGCTGGGGATTCGAGATTATGCTTTCGACTATATTGGAGAACGAGCCGTCTTCACGGAGGAAGGCTGCTATGGCGGGTGATGCTAGGGAGAGAGCATGTAGAGTAGGTAGGTCGGGGAGCTGGGAGAGTACGTCGCGGAGAGCGAACCAGGGGAGACGGCCGAATGGGTCCATGGCGGTATTTCCTTCAGGGGAAGAATAAGGACGAAATATTTGATTGATCCTGAATCGAGGGTTTTCATGAGAGGATAAGGACGGGGTTTATTAAGGGTCAGCGCTGTAGGCAGGTCCCGACGTCTGGGAAAGGTGCGAGTGGTTTAGACGGCATGTTGAATGATATGCAAAGACTATAGTCATACGAAGGCAGTAGTGTACCAGGACGGCAATCACCATGGTATACTGATTCAGACTTTGGGTTGGAAACTTCTCTATTTGTGTATGTAGTAGTGAACATACAGTATACAAATGAGTTGTTATGGATGCTGGAGGGAGTAACCGAATCGGGACTAGCGAAACTCTCTATCTTCACCCGCTATCTTTTTGTCACCGATCTCGCTCCCCGCAAAAAAGTATCATACTTAGGAGGATCTCACCACTTCACCATCTACAGCCCTACCGACATCATGAGCGGACAGAAAGCGGTCGCGGAGAATATGCTCTGGGGAGGTCGATTCACTCGTCAGTCATGGCCACTCAATTGCTGTTCCTCGACCATATGAGTCACTGAGCTAACCCGACAATCTAGAGGGACTCGACCCCCTCATGGTCCAATACAACCAGTCTCTGCCCTACGACCGGATCCTCTGGAGCCAGGACATCGCTGGATCAATTGCGTTCGCCAGAGCGAACAGCAAAACCGGCATCATCACCCAGCACGAGTTCTCCGAGATCGAGCGCGGCTTCAAGCAGATCGCAGAGGAATGGCGGACAAACACCTTCGTCGTTAAGGAGAATGACGAGGACATCCACACCGCGAACGAGCGCAGGCTGAGCGAGATCATTGGCAAGGATATTGGAGGAAAGCTGCACACGGGACGGTCCCGAAACGAGCAGATCGCGACGGATATGAGACTCTGGCTCCGTGATGAGCTCCGCAAGTTGGATGGCTACCTGTCTGACCTCATCAAGGTCGCCATTGCCCGTTCAGAGAAGGAAATCGACTATATCATGCCCGGCTACACTCATCTGCAGAAAGCCCAGCCTGTTCGATGGAGCCACTGGCTGCTGTCCCATGCGACTGCGTTCGCATCTGAACTGGGCCGTCTGCGTGAAGTCACCAAGCGTGTTAACCGTAGCCCTCTGGGCACGGGCGCCCTGGCCGGAAACCCTTTCCACATCGACCGTGAGGCGATGGCTAAGGAACTGGGCTTTGAGGGTTTGCTGTACAACTCCATGAACGCCGTTGGCGACCGTGACTTCGCCATGGAGACGATGCAGTGGGGTAGTTCGTTCATGCTGAAGATCTCTCGCTGGGCCGAGGATCTTATCATCTACAGCAGTCTCGAGTTTGGGTTCGTCCGTCTCGCAGATGCGTACTCCACGGGATCGTCTTTGATGCCTCAGAAGAAGAACGCAGGTGAGTCATCTCCCCGATAGCATCCCCCCCTCTCAGTGCTTTGTAGAATGGCCAACTGAATGCTTCGAATAGACAGCCTCGAGCTTCTGCGAGGAAAGGCTGGCCGTGCCTTTGGCCACATGGCTGGTCTCATGATGACTATCAAGGGTCTGCCCACCACGTACAACAAGGATCTCCAGGAGAGTGTGGAGCCTCTCCTCGACCACATCAAGACCGTCGGAGACAGCATCCAGATCGCGACCGGCGTTCTGTCCACTCTGACCACGATCCCAGAGAAGATGGTTGCTGCTCTGGCCCCTGAAATGCTCGCCACTGAGTTTGCCGACTACCTCGTCCGCAAGGGTGTTCCTTTCCGCGAGGGTCACCACATCTCTGGCCGTGTCGTCGCACTGGCCGAGAACAACAACGTTCCCATGGACACCCTCACCTTGGAGCAGTTGAAGGGAATTGATGCCCGATTCGACGAGGACGTTATGGCCTGTCTTGACTACGACCGTGCGGTTGAGCTCAAGGATGCCATTGGTGGCTGCAGCAAGCGTGCTGTCAGGGAGCAAATTGATGTTCTCAAGGGACTCATCTAGACGGGACTTTCTGATCTATTGAAGAAGTTATGCAGGTTGTATTTCGGGTATCTTCGTACTAGTTGCTCTTCTAGGTATAGACTCATGATGGGATATGTATATGCGAAGAAAAAAGAATAGATCAATTCCGGGATATCAACTATATTCAACTTTGTTCCTACCACGAGAATCGAGACTGTACGTAGTCCTCGTCGATATACTGTATGCTGTATGCTGTATGTTAGATGTTTGTTTTCGTCAAAGGACGACACCAGACCCAAGCCATAGTCCTGGCACATGATCCCAGCACCTGACTTCAATAACATCGGACTTCCTACCCCAGACACACCGCTTTCGAGGCCATAACAACGCTCTATCAACTGCTATGGATCGAGGGTTCGATCCCTGCCATTCTCACGATCCAGCATAATCACCGCAGCCCCATACGCGCAGATATCTGCATCCAAAAAAGTCACAAAAATAGCCCTCCCCGAGGACATCCCGGAATCTTTTTCTGGACCAAAAACGACCAGCAAAAGACTTCAGGCGCTATGGCGCTGTTATCTCCCGCCCTCCCGGAGTTTGTCCTGACCATAGCACCTGGCGAGCCTTTCTTTGGAGGGAATTTGGGGACCCGGGGGGGGCAGTCCTTAACCACTAGTCCACTGGCCCGTTGCTATGTTATTTTCACAGATTGATATAAATACTCACTAGCTAAGGAAGTCAGGTGATTATATGGAGTGGCTGCAGGCAACAGTTCTTTGTGTACATTATGCCGTACTCTCTGCTCGTAGAATCGTGACATACGGCATATATTTACGCTATGTGTAAATGCATACATACAAATATACATGCAGATCAACTTGACTGCCCCAAGGTCTAGATTAAGCCACTACTTCCCACCATCCAAATAATACGTGATGGGATACTTCAAAAACTTGCACTGCTCCAGGTCCTGAAACTCCGCTTGTCGACTCGGATAATCCATCAGTCGTATCGGGCCCCCGCTACCTTCAACAGGGTTCCATGGCCCCGTCTCCTTCACTGCTTTCAAGGTCTGTTCATACCCTCGTACCTGGAGATACTCTTCCTTCGGGTTCGGTTGACCTGACTTGACGAACTCCGCAAAATAGCCGGATGTCAGCTGCATCGAGTACAGATCATCTGCGTCTCGAAGGGTGGTCAAAGTGCCAAATACCCATGGGAGGTCTGATCCATGCAGACGGAAATAAGGTAGGTTCGGGTCTCCGTATGGGTATTCTGGTGAGGAAGGGGGTCCACCCAGGTTGTTGGGGTCATAGCCACCAAACGTGCGCTCCATTTGGTAGTAATAAACTGAGGACGCTGGGAAGGCGCCGGATCTAGAACCCGCGTAGACGGTAGCTTGGTCGACGCAGCGGAATTGATTGTCTGTGGCCACGCGTTGGGAGACGTTGAATGAGTCAAGGGTTATGTTTCCGGTGTCGTAGTAGGGGAAGAGACCGGAGTCGATGATGCTCTGCGCGTACGAGGTGCTGATGCTTAAGGAGACGGCAATTCCTTCTACTTCAGAACTGACTGGCTTCGGAGGGTATGTTGAAAACGAGGCGCCGTCATTGGCGCAGTTGCCGAATATCACAGGGACGTGAGCGGCACTGCCGTTTCTGTTGACGACGTCGAGCTCTTCCGTGTTCACGTAATGGCCGTCCTGAACAACGTATCTTGCGATGGTGGAGAGTCCGACAAGTGGTAGGGCTGGGACTTTCTTTAGACACTCGATCTGTGCCGTAAGATCAGTTTGGTTGCACCCGGCACCGGAGAAGATTTGCTGGCCAGCGGCACTGTAAGACTCTGGGATGGACAAGTAAGAGCTGTACGTGGTTCCATAGTCTCCTGTCAGACCGAGGTCAACGCCGCCGCCGAGATTGGACATGGAAATGGCTCCTTGGAACTTCGCCAGCGCTGGAGGCGACCCAAGTAAGACCCGAACTGAACCTGCTCCAGCAGATTCGCCATTAATCGTAATCTGGTTGGGGTCTCCGCCGAATTGTGCAATGTTATCGATCGTCCACTGTATAATTCGTTAGGTGCTGTTCCATTGCATGAAGTTACAGGAAAAGAGGCTTACCTGCAGAGCTGTGATTTGGTCTGCGATTCCATAATTCCCCTTGATGTCCGTCCCCGGAATAGCAAGAAATCCCAACGTGGATAGACGGTAGTTGATCGTCAGAACAACAATATCCTCGCGAGAAGCTAAATTTCCACCGTCCGTCTCAGGATCTGCCCCTGAACCACTCGTGAAACCACCTCCATGGATCCAGAATAGAACGGGCTTCAGGTTTTCCTTCGAGCCAGCTTTAGGAATGTACGGAGTCATGATGTTCAGGAAAAGGCAGTTTTCGCTTCCACCACCCACTTGTGGACATTGCGACCCATAGGATGTCGCTTGGATGGTTTGCGATTTCTTTGAATAGAGCTTGGGATAAGTAAATCTTTCAGGTTGATCGGCGTATGGTATGCCTAGAAAACGGAACGACTTCTGGTTGCGGTATCCAACATATTTGTTTTCATTTGAAGACACTTGGATCTCATTTGATGCAGAAGCACCACCTGTTGTAGCATTCTTGTTGCTTGACTGTGTACACAGTGCAGGGAGCTCGCCAGCATCCAAGAAGGGTTTAGAGAAAGTCAAATGAGAACTGCCTTCTTTCACAGTGACAGCACCTTCTTCAATCCAATACTTCTGGTTAGGAGCACTTCGTCTAGAATACGACAGGTAAGACAGAGTCTTGACAAAATCGTCCTGATGCTCCTGCAGAATGCTTCGAGACAACAGCGACTCTCCAATGACCGCACACCCTTCTGTCGCTTGCGCTTTGGGCATAGGATCAAGCATGATCGCTCCAACATGATTGACATCATCGGAAGCGTTCAGATTATTCTGATAAAGAAAAGTGAGCGATGTTTTCCCATTAGCAGCCGGTACGTTTTTATTCCCGCGGGAGCCATTTGGGTATCCGACGGCCGCACCAAGAAGGCATGCAAGGATAGCTAGATTTGACCACATCATGACTCCCGCAGATGGTACGACTCCTCAACAGTAGGGCTTGTAGTGCAGCTCAGAAACTCCATGGATGATCGCTCGGATTTATGTTCCTAGAATGAAGCTATTTTTCTTCCTGTCGTCCGAGTAATAGTCAAACTGATCATATCTCAGAAAAACAAGCTTTTTTGAAATTAGCCTATATTGAAAGTATCTCCACTCCCCACAAATAGTAAATGGGACTAGCGGGATTGTAAACAGAACCTGGAGAAGTTCATGGATAAATACTGCAGTCCATTATTGCTTAATAAAGATAAATTGATTTCCTGAGTTCCGCAAGGAAGAATGCGGGGAAAGCTAGTGATGTTGAAAACCCCACCAATTAGGGCAGCCCATCCCAGAAAGAAATGCACGATATTCCAAAATCAGACTCATTACAGCAGAAAATTCTGGGGCAGTCCATTATTTGAGTCTGGGTAAATGAGTATTGGGGATTATTCCACCGGGGAGTAACCTGTTGACCGCTAGTTGGTAAGGACACTTCCGAGGGACGAGATCGGTCACCTGAGTCCCATTGTGGTGGTAGTTTCTTAGACCACAGATTGTCTTGATCATTTATCCAATTCCTTTTCTCCGAGTTGATGGCTTATTCTGGACTAATTATCAAATAAAACCTTCCCTATCACGTGGGAGATGTTCCTTCTATACGTTAAACGAGGACTGCCAACAAGACGCGAGTGGCTACAGAAACAAGAGAGATAGGCCAGAGTTATAATACAGATTCGGTATTCTCCGTGTAGACTATATATGCGGTATTAACGTTTAAAGAATGGATTAGCACTGCCACAGATGTTATCCAAAGCACTGCATCTTCTTGATCGACAGCGCCATCGCAAACCCCACTCAATATAGAGCTGGACAGTCCACGCAATAGATTTCCATTCTACCTGAGCCATTTCATAATTTACCATATATTAATCATACTAGCTTATGAAAGGACCTCACACTGGGAGGGCACTATTCGCCCTCCAGCCAGATATGCCTACCTGGCTACCTGGCCACCACACCGCCTTCCCAGTCACCCCTTCCTACAAATAACACAACAAAGGTTCACCATTCAGCAGGGGAGGCTCGGTGGCTCAGTGGTAACTCTACCTCTCGAGTTCGACTGCTGAGTACCACCAAGGCTCCCCGTTCGAATTCGCGGGTCGGCGGGAGGAGATTAAAACAGAACGTAAGATATCCTGCTCTTTAACCACCTGAGACCGCTTGTAACATCCCCGGATTCACCAGTAAAACCATGCCCACCCAAAAGCAAGGTGGGTTTTCGTAGCATCCTTCTCAGCTCTCTGATATAAAGGAGAGGTGAGGGATGTGAGCGTTTTGCAGAATTTGTATGTATATCATGTTTGTTTATTTTTTGGCTCGTAAAAGTTACTCCTATTATATGTATAAACCTGTTTGATATATAATATTAATCAAGCAATATTTATGTGCGAATATACTCGAAGTCTGCTATGTGCTGGTTCTGCTACTGTACCCGCGTCTTCATTGACTCGTTGTGGATTAGTAGAAGATCGCGACGGCGTCTCAAAACAAAGCGCAGAGCAACTCCGCTATCATAAACGCATCATCTGATATCACGTGAAATTTTATCACTATGTACGATATAAGAGATGTCCTCTTCTATTTGCTCCTTGAATCTAAAAGGCCAAGGTATGAGACAGAGATTCAGAATTGACCTGTCTCTTCGCCTCATAACTCGCGTATTGAATCCCTACGTCAAGCTATCTGAAGAGAGATACCATACACTGAGCCCTTCGTGCTCTGGAGACTCTTGCACTGGAGATCTTTGTAACATCTACGAAGCGGACACCAGGAACGCAAGGAGGCGGAAGTGCGAGTGCAGTAAATATAGAGGTAGAAACATGCCCATCCGCGACAAGCAACCTTGACTGATATCAGCCTTACTGACATTGCCACTCAAGAGGTTTATGCGAATGGCCTAGCACATGGGCAGTAACCACGTCTATGATTTCTTGGTTGGATTTTGCTGGTGTCCTGGCTGATCTCTAGTGTCTGAGACAGCACCTTCGGAGTTCGACTGACATCAGTAGCAGATACATCAGGGCCAAGTACAACTAGAGTATGATGACATGTTGAGCGTAGAAGTTAGACAGCCTACTCTTCAAGCCTCCGGCCGTGGTCTTCGAAGCTTGGATCTCCACCATGTTCGGTGTTGATGACGATTACGCCGCCACTGTCTTGATCAAGCAATGATATCTCGTGGTTGTCATCTGCCTGTGAAAATTATATGGCGCGTAACGCGGAGTCGATGCAAATCGAAAGGCCAAGGGCTTATACGCGAATTGTCTAGTAGCTTCTGTCAGATGTAACACCTTTCAGGGAAGGGATTGGAGGATGCAGGAACCTGAGACAGCCGAGGTTTCCAGCTCGCCTGCGCATGTTGAGAATAGAACTATAGATTTGTCAACCTGTCGGTCGCACCGGTGCTATAATCTGTCAGTGGTGGCTCTGCTTCCATGACGACAGCCAGTTTAACTGGTCCTTGCTCAGAGGACGCGCAGATGCCGCCTGAAAAGAGCGAATACTGTCGCAATTGATCCAACCCGGGCCAGAAGATGGCAATGGCTCGTTTCATTCCTGTCCGGGAGCTTGTGTGTATCTTGTTCAGCAACTCAGCTTAGTTACAAGCTAGTACCCACTCTATTGGGATGTAAACCCGCGCAATCAGTGTATACCGCATGAAGGAAACACTGACAGCTGTCAAACCGAGAGGCTGGACATGGACAGTATGGATTGTCCTGTGTTGACAAGGACGAGATTCGGGTTAGTGCCTAGTGGTCAATAGTCTGAGCTTGCGGCTCGGTTATGACAGGAGTCGATTGGCCACATGGACGCATAGACCAGAAGGCAGCCCTATCTGACTCCAACTCCTTAGCACGACAGGGACAGGTTGGTCTGGATCGTGAATCGTTCAGGTTCGCAGAATGGACGACATTATGGTCAGTGCAGACAATGATGCTAGCTCGATGAGGCTTGTTCAAAGTCGGAGAACACTCTGTGGCATGGTCCCCGTTAGTCGATTGAGTCGATTAGGGGCTGACTCGGAACCGTGCGATTGGAACATCTTAGTCTGAAAACCAAGCCAGATCACCGAAGAACCCCGGTCATCTTCGCGGCTGAAGCCCGGAAAAGAAAAGAGAGAGTGAGACAGGGATCAGGGATCCTCGCCAGGTCAGCCCTATCGCTGAGATTTGTCATTTTCTCTCAGAATCCGAGACGATGGTACTTGAGCCTGCTTCGCGTGGTGTGCTAGTGCTTGCGTTTTGGCAGGTCAACGGGCATTTCGGATAATACTAAACTAGCTGACAGCAACTAGTCAGTCACCAACTACGCATGTCTTTTGGTCAGCATGGAATGAGCAATTAGTGACCGCGTTTACACGCGTACTTTCTCAAATGCCTCGGAGATGGGGTACCGTCAAGAAGCCGATTGTTCCAGAACCATCAATTGTCCATCACGGGAAGTCCCGAAGGTTCATCATCCTTGTCTTGCCTGCACATCGGACTAGATCACGATGCAAATAGTCAAAATGCACATCTGTGGCGCACAACAATCCATGCCCCATGTTTCTGGTTGCGAACTGTTCGCGCCAAGGAGAATCCTCGATGGTAGGGCGGCACAAAGCGCAGAGGCCCCTAAATCGAACGCACAGCCACAGGTCCGATCGACAATCTCCTGACGTACCTGCAGATCGCTGCCAACCGTCTGTCAAGTTGTCAACTAAGACGAAGCGTATCCTGCGCACCGGGCGGGGACGGCTCTGGCTACAAGCCTCAATAGCTGCACCCACAGTAATGGGTGAACAAGTTGAGCAGTGCATCTCCATGTCGATCACAATGAAGCTCGAGTCCGTTCTACTCCAGAACCAACGCAATGGTAATGTCATGGTCACTCTTCCGTGATTTTATGGTCTCAAGGCAATAACAAGGAAATCATCACTTAGGCAATTGACATCATCTATCGCTCTCGTCGATGCGATCTATCCTTGTTACGCGGAGGAAGATACAATACGCGCTCCTGCAAACCGGATAGTGTATATAGAACGGCAACGACAGGAATAATACGGGAAGTCGGAACGCTCTAGCAGTAACTAGCTAGATACCACGAAAACACCACGACTATTATGTGTTGGTTGACACGAAAACGTTCCGTGCTCGATCACGTTAGAAAACAATGTCACAAGGGCCGAAAGGCCACGCTAGACTGCCCCGTACTCGCACAAACTTCGAAGAATATTCTGTGTGGCTCGTGAAAAAGAGAATGCCAAAGTCAATTAATCCGTCTGACAAAAACTTCCGAGGGCTGGCTGGCTGAGCCCCCTACTCTACTACTCTAAAGCCCGCGGCTCCGTCTGCACGGACAGTCTGGTGTACCGAACCAAACACTAACTCACTTAAGTAGTAGTATCGTGAGTCGGTCATTTCCGTGAGAATGCTCTAAGTAGGATCCCTGCAACAGCCAGCTCAGGACTAAATTTTTTTAAAAAAGGATTGATATGCAAAGTCCGAGTATGTCCATCGTACTACGACAGTAGTAGAGTACATAGTTACAATAAGAAAAAACTCAACTCCACCAACAATGGCCATGTCTATATTCCGAGATCGTACTAGAGTGAGTTAAAGCCACGAAAATGCGCCCGGGAACTCTCCCCAATCTCAAGAGTGGCTGGTATTTACCTCGGAAACTCAAAATTGAGGCGCAAAACCTGATATGTGGCTTGAGAAAAAAGATTTTCTTCTCAATAATCTCAAAGTTCAATATTCGGGTGGTTCTCGTCCCCACATTCCAATCTTATTCTTTTTGACTTTGTGGGAAAAGGAAGGGCACAGGAACGGTGGCATAGCCACACAGCCACAGGATCGATCGAGATGGGGAAGACTAACAATTTAGTGGACCACGCTATATTAGTGCGAAATTTGCGCAACAGCCAGTCGGCAGCCCAGGATCAGATCTAGGATGTGTATCCGGGTTTTCGGGTCGTGGCTTGATCACCTTCCTCGATCAACGCTTGGTCGGGGATGGGGCTGGTGAGATTAAGATGGGGGGGCCTTACTTTGACTATTGAATGCAAGTGACACAAGTGTCACAAAGTTTTTTTTCTTGACTTTCTCTTTTTTGACTTTTGTGTGGACTACTATGCGCGGAGCGTTAGTTACGGTAGATGTCGCACTGTGTCTAGCAACGATAGGAATGTATGCACAAAATGAGTTTTCGAAGAATGTTCTTGATTCTTTGTAGGTCTTGTAATTCTATACCTAATTATTCTTTCTCGATCTTTCTGATCGCTCCATCACAGTCTGGTATACATGATATGTAGATATATATAAAAAGGTAGAAATCCCATGTTCATAGAAAAGGTTCGCTGAAGAGCGACGGCATTAGACAGGCCTGAGATCCAAATATAAACTCCAAAAATATCCAGGTCGTATAGAAAGTAGTCGCTCGTTCGCTCAGATGTAAGAAACCAACTCCTTGCTCGCTAAATTGCATCGTGAGAAGATATTGAGATGAAGCTCAAGATAGTGACATAGTGAAAGTACGAATATGGCGGATTTGTGCGTCTCGCCAGTCGCAATTAACAGGTAGATGTCCAACGTGATATGTATCAGCGAACAATTAAGTCGAGATAATGATATGTCCGAAATGGCGGTGAGAATTATGTTGATCAATAATGATAAGGAAAGCAGTGGTTGATGGAAGATCGTTTCAGTCAAAGAGCATTGAGATACTGGCTCCTCAGATCGTTTGTACTCCGTGTGTCACGCTTGAGGATTCGTCGGAAGCGCGACATCAATCGTGTCTTTTTCGAGTCGCTGTAAGCAGTGCTGAAGGACGTCTCCGTTGGGCTGGGAGGTTCAGCGGTGGCGTAGGCACCGGCCCAGTAACCGAACCCATTTTCACCCGAGTACCACTCTGGAGGATAGCTGTGGTTCATAGGAGATTGCTGGAGAGCCGAGACATGGGGATACAATGTTCCCAGAGGGTTGAGAAGCTCTTGAGATGGAGGTGGGCGATTGATATAGGGAGTTCGATTACTCTGGAAAGTATGTTAGGATTGAGTCTTTGTATTTCTGTGAGGCTGCCAGGAGGAACTTACGTAGAGCTGGTAGTTTGTCTTGTAAGCCATGGTGGTGGTTTGTCTGCGCCCGAAGGGATGAGACAGTGACTTCGCAGGAGTCGAAGTATATCGAGCGATATGAAAGATTTTGGGTTCTGGAGGGATGCAGGTACCGATGTATATTGATTCAAGGAGTGTGAGATGCTGGCAGTGATGCAGGATGATGTCTTTGTTGTGAGCAAGGGAGAAGAGATGGCCGCATGAAGTGTTTATTTAAGCTACCAACGCGACGGCTGCCTGAGACGAAGGGCGCGATGACATGTCCGCATTCGGAAATGCGACAACTTCGATCCCCTCCTCTTAGTCTCATACTGTCTCCCACTGTCAGTATCCGCAAGATTTGGAATTTGGTCCCACTGGAGGATCTGGTTAAGTCGATCTGATAGTTCGAGCGCCAACTAATGGAAAGCAGATTTCCCATGCATTAGTGTGTCTTTAGCGCCGCCCCGGCGCCCAAGGGAACCATCAGCCTTCCAGGGTCGCAGTTCATCCACAAAGCACGGGCGATCTCCACCCCATCTTACTGAGAGCGTCCTTGGAGATCTGCTCATAGCGCGAATCCTGACGTTACTGTGTTCTCATGATCGATGCAAGGGCTGCTGGCCTTCCCTCGTTTCGGGATATGCATGCTCCCGAGATAACACACGTTTTCGACAGCTGGGGGAGCGCGATGATTCCAACATGGTGTTGTTGGAGTAGCTACCGATTGAGATGCGGACGGCCGCTATTGTCGGGCACGATCAAGCCCTCAAAAAGAAGAAATAATGGTCATTGTGTGATTCTAAGGCTTCTTCTGGTGTTATCCGTCAATGATCGCGCTAATAGTCTAATTTCTTAGACTTTGGATGCAGACCTGCGAGATCCGTGGGAGCGAGAGCGACCCAGTGGCTAGTGCCTCAGGCCGTGGAGCTCAAGCCTTCCAGAGAATGCACTGCCACTCACTAGCCACGGTCATCAATTAGCCACGCAATGTGGCTCATCCTGTGGCTAGAGACATGTGGCTTGCTCCATCCCCTGTACCGTTCGTGAATTCTCGATAGCAGGTCAATAGCCTCAAATTCCCGGTACCGTTCCGTGCGCTTAGCTCCACTATAAGCGCTCTTCTCGTAGCAATGACAGCACATACTAGGCTATGGCTTGTCCCAAACATTCCGTTTCAGACCCTGATCGGCTGCTCTGTTCCTAAGCCCCGCAAAAGTCTAGCTCACACCGACTTCATCCCTAGGAGCTGTGGTACGACCGATGGGCGGGGCACGAGCTGGTATAAGGATGTGCCATATCCCAGCCTCAGGACGACGGTTTACAATTTCTGATACTCAACAAAGCTCAATTGTCTATGAATTAACGGGTGGCTTGTGAAAGACCTTCACATTCTTCCCGTACAATTCTATTACACTGTCATATGTCGAATCCGCATCAGGACACAGCAGGTCATCCCGGGCTCCGGCAGAGGCTCCTCAACCGATTCTCCACGGTCAAAGATGGAAGACCCCTTTCCCTGCGCAGAGCCATTCGCTCATCTCTATCGAGGTAAGATCATGCCTGGTCCATCCAGTCCTCTAATGTCCCTCGTCTGAGATTCATGGTGCCTCTTTTAGCCCCGATGTTACTAGAAACTGAAGCCAACTTCGACAGACGGGATGTACGCCAAAGTCCAACCTTGTGCGCGGACAGTCACGTCCAAAATTTGCAGAACAGCCAAAACATTCAACCCGTTCAACCTATACAACCTATTCAACCCATTCAACCCATTCAGCCAACTCAGCAGGATCAGGAAATGCACCGGGCAGGATTAAATGCAGTCGCCGAGTCGTTGGGTCTCTCGCAACAGTTCTACGCATCCAAGCAGGACCCCGTCGAATGGCACTCCCGCTACCGCAATTGCTCTCGGTATTTCCTCGACCACGGCCAACATAGCATGTTTGTTCAGTCGTTAGCAGCCTTTCTCAACATCTGTTTGCCCTGCCAGAAGCCAACGGACCCCATCTGTGGCTCCCCCGATCAACAACCCAATAACAACGGTTCCGATTATGGTTCGACCGCTTCGGGTCGTTCGACGTTCTTTTCCTTGATTCCATACGTGCGCCGCCTCATCGTCACCGGAACTGATTCCCCGTCCGTGTTGTATGAGTTCTTTGGCCCAGACTGGCTCGCGGGTGTCGGACCAATTCATCGTCAGGAACGCATCAACTACTTGTTCACCGCCAAGAGCAGCGGTTGGGCTGCTACGAAGCGAGAGTACGACATCCTACCCGACCAGCAAGTGCCCTTCTTACGGCCCATACGTGATCCCCTGGAGGAAGAGATAAGCGCCGCAGAGGCTCGATGGAGCGAATGGTTGGCCATGGAAGACTGGATGGTGGGGCCCAGAAGTCCCTTTTGAGCCTTTTCTACTAAGTAAATGTCCGGGACATGTTTTACTTCAAAAATTCGGGTAAAGAGGCAGGCAGGCAACTGCGTCAGTGGGATATTCGGATGGAGTTCTCTGGAGTATGGGAGTTTTGTGTGGAGCCGAGGCCAACCCCCTCTGGCGGCGCTTGTCTGTTGGCTTTTTCTCCTTCCCTCCAGCTGTTAACGTCTTTTAATGTCTAACGTACTATCTCTCTCTCTCTCTCTAAATGAATTCTCATATACTCAATATTTCCCCCTTGATCCATGGATTAACCAAACCTCACAGTTCCTAATTTTCTTCTGCCGTCTCTGGTGAAGCTGTTATCAGCCATGTTCCCTGTTTCGACTCCCGTGCCCACGAACGAGCGAGATCCCTGACACACGGACCTCTACCCTTGCGAACGCCATCTTGCCTCATCGTAGTATGGACGCTTTAACGCGGCAACGAATGAGCGCACGGATTTCCCTGCTGTCGAACAGGTCGTAGTTCGAGTGCTGGACTAAGCACTGGGTATTTGTCACGGATGGGGACGCTCTAGGCTTGGCAGATCGGCAATAGCTTCGGTTAGGACCCACTCGGCAGTGCCCGGACTGAGTTTATTCTCTGCATGTCTGGGGAGACTGATAGAGGGTCGACGAGAAGAGCAGTGGTGAGATATAGTTAGACTGGATGATCCTCTCCTGGAGGGGTATATTATTCTCCAAATTGAGGTGATCGGCATTGGCTGGATGCTCGTTGTTGACGTTGGGCACTGGTTAAACATGGCTGCGTATCTACCCGTTGCTAACTTATGCTTAGTCTGCGGTGGATAAATCATTCCAGCATCGCATCACCGCTCTGACCTGTTGTTGGTTTCGGCTATAATATCCATATATACTGAGTATTGCTGATTTCAAAGGGAACGCTGCCTCCGCTTATATAATATGGTATGAGTGTTTCCTGGGCATGCTGGTGCAGATCTCAGAAGTTGCATGCAGTGAAAAGTACTGGACATTGCCACAATGCTTGACTTATATTAGGTGCTCGGCTGGACGTAACGTGCCAGGTACTGATATTTTCTCATTGGTTGCCAGTATTGCATGACTTTACCCGAGGGAAGTACATACATGGTTCTTCCATACGAGGAGTGTTGATACTAACTTTTGAAGGACAAACACTTCGAAACCATCTAGAAGAATGCTTCTATGCAGCCATAACTGGCAATAAGACAGCTCATCTTCCCATCGTGCAAGCTTGTTTAAACGGCTGATGCCAGAAATTCCACGCGTCTTCTAACGCAGTTGATATGACACACATCACATGACCCACTCCCGAAGAGGAAGGTCCCCGTGCGTGGTGCACGGCCACAGCGACTCGGGCCGCCCACGATCCGTTTCGTTTTAAACACGATCTGGTCGGAGTCACCGAAGTTTCTCATTAGTTGGCAGCAACTCAACAGGGGCGCACTAATTCAGGTTTTTATTACTGGTGCAGATTGCGGATGAACGAGCGTTCGTCGAATGAGTCATTACTAATGCCATGGCTAGTCTTATCTACAGCACAAATGGAGGCGCCGTGAGATTCATTCCAGGACATTATTCCCAGCTGCCAGTTTCCACTTTTCAATTGTGCTGTCCTGTTGAGTCTCAGAAAAAGAGCCAATTCTACACTGATTGAAGCAGCTGCAGGGCTCAAGCCACAGACACGGGAACGGTATACTTAGGGAGCCGCTACGGAGTACGTGCTGTACTGTTGGGAAGCTACTTATGCAAGCCATGGCCACCCAAGGAATTTGGAATCATCCCGATCCACAAACCACGATCCTACCGCTCCTGCGCACGCAACTTCCTTACAGCGTAACCGTGCTCAGAAGGATTCAGCATCATTTTGCGTATCCGTCCTCGACTGCGCATGTCATTGCAACCTTTCCGCCCCCGTCACCAACGGCGACAGAGACCAATCTCTCTTCTTCATCGCCATGGATGGTATCGATCGTCGATTTATTCCGTGGGCGGGAGACCCAGATGTACATCTACTCTAGTTTAGAGAAGGATGCATCTACCCCACCTCAAGACTCGGAGAATTTTGTCTCCAACTTCACGGCTGCCCCGGAAATGCTGGCTGAGGCGCAGGGCCAGCTTCTCGCGCTACTGAGGTACATGAAGACAAATCTCCTACCGGAGTATTTGGCATCAAAGGAATCCACTATAGATCCGCTTTCGTCCTCCAATAATACCAGCTCAGCCGTAACCTCGCTGGCCAAGATCCCCGCTCCGCCGCCTACAGCGTTCCTTGTTGGGGGCATGCATACGGGCCTCCTGGCGCTGCTTACCGCGTCTGGAGGCTATTCAGATTTGAACCCCATATCTGGGATTCGAATCGTCCGTCGAGATGATCCACCATATATCAAATATCTCTTTCCCCCAGAAATATGCAAGTCTGCAGACCAGCCTGGAGAGAGAGCGGTTAGTTCTCTCCCAAAGGGATACCGGTTCACTGATCGAAAGGGGCGTTATGGGGTCCTCCCACACCAGTTCGACCTGGTCAGTGGCCGGACGCACATCCCTCGCTCGAGGGAGTCTTTGGCCAAGATGTCAGGTGTGGCTATTTATTATGATGGCGATTTGACGGACTCCACAGAGGGAGACGAGGAGATGCCCATCGCCTGGGAGTTTCTCTCATTTGATGGAAGCTTTGCTACGTTGCATGTCGAGCCTGAACATCGAGGTCGCGGGTTAGCCGTGCAGATCTCCAGGGAGATCATGCGGTCCAGGTTGTTGGAAGGCGAGATTTTTCGGCAGCAAGGAGACGAGGGAGAGGCGTGGGGGCACGTAGATGTTGCTACCTACAATCTTGCCAGTAGAGCTGTGATGGAGAAGATTGGCGGCAAAAAGGCCTGGACAGTAACTTGGACAGTTATAGAGCTTACTTATTGATTGGTACAACCATAAAAGAAGATTGGACATAGGGCACGTAAAATTTCTGACATTTGTTGTAGCATTGCTACGCCGTCTATGCCGTCTATGCCGTCTATCTATCTATCGATCTATCTAGTCTCAAGTGAACCTTACCATGAACAACCGCAGCCTTCTTCCGCCCAGCTGTCAGAATTCTTCGAAAGCACTTTGAGGACTAAATCTCCTGCGATAGCCTTGTCCTTATCCTGCAGGATGGCCTTGAAGCGAGGTCTGTTACAGAGTTCGGCTCCGCGAACAATCGCCTCCTGAAGTACGCCTTCTTTCATAATATCCTTGGTAGAGCCTTCATTGACCACGACTGAATATATGATCTCAGCTGCCTTACAAAACGAGTCACAATTCCATCTTTTGGTACACAAGTCTCTGAACTTGTCCACACAGACCTTGGTGAGTCCGCGGATTTGGTACTCCTGGGCGGCCTTGTAGACGAGGGCGTGAATTTCGAACATGTCCTCTAAATAGTTGAAGAAATGAAGTCACTTAATAGTATATGTTGACCCAACTATGATTTCCCTTACCTTCGTAATACTCGGAGGCATGGGCATCGTAGTCCCCCTCGTAGATGTACTGAACGACCCTATATAGAGTCTGTTCGTCGAGACTGGTGTTGACTAGATCTTTGACACCCTTGTATGTTTTGTACTTGTCAGACTCGAAGTCGACAAAGGCGTTGGTTCTCATGTTAATGAAGAGCCAGTGCGCGTGCACCAGTGTGTGCCCGTCATTCGAACAGAGAATGACATCTGACGTCGTCTTGTCGTCCCAAAGGCTGTATCTCTTCGTTAGGCATCACGACAAGTGCTAATAAAGAGCTTGAATCATACTTACTATTTGAAGCCATCCCGGAAGTCCTCACCCTCCGGTGCATCCCAACTCTCCTGTGACTCAACGTTGACACTACCGTATTTCATCAGTACCATCGAGTAGATCTTATCGTTAGTGCCTTCCTTATGCTTACCGGCCGGGCATGACAGTAGACGCCTCCGCCTTTGGCACCTTAAAATCGTCGGCGGTCCAACAGTCGTTGAGACATAATTAGAGAACTCCGGATATGCTAACAAAGGATATCATCTTACCCGACATGAGTGGGTGTCTCCTCGAAGGGATCGTCGTTCCACTGGGATGTCTGCATCCCCGTACTAGCACTAATGTCGCTGTACGTGCACCTATGTTAATATTGTCCTCCATATGCAATCTTTCATCAAAGTGAAATTTGGTATTTACCTCTTGCACGAAACCCCAGCCGAGGTGACCGGCTCATCTTTCACGCAAGACTGGGACCCGGAGTCCCTGTTCAGATTTTGCAGTACGTAAGCATGATTCCTTAGATATATATGGTATATATAGCATTATATTGTGTCAACTCACCAGCTGCGGTCTTCAGAAGTGGCGGCCCATCCATTGTTGGAAGCAATCCTTAGTGCTGGGGCCGCCGGCCAAAACACGTCTGGTCGTACGAGCCATAGTTAGGTTCTAGAAGTACCTGTGTGTATTGAAGAAGGCTGGTATGGAGCGAAGGATGATGTCGTAGATCGATGTTCTGGGATGGGCAGAGGAGAAAGGTGAGTTGATGGAGGTTAAATTGACGCAGGGGTGCAGAGAAGCATCTTTATAACCCTCTGGTTGTTCTTCACTGTGAAAGGGGCTGGGGAGACCGTTAGGTGAATACATATTACGTCTTTATTTGATGGGTATAACCAGCATTTTTGTAATCAGAATGGGAAATCCCATCTGGTGCGGTATAGGTATTGGATACTGAGTGCATTCACATGTTTGTAACTGCGTGCTTAAGCCGGATTGTTACTAGTTTGTTCTCGGAACCACAGCCGCTGTTTTATTATCAGATTCAGGTTTGTGGAGTAAGCAGATACCATGCTAATCTATTGTATTATGGTTTTGGAGATCTTGTGGACGTTATGCAGAAGAGGCCTTCAACTGACTAGCTTTCGACAGACGTAAAGCCATAGCTATAGCTACATACCAGTATAACGCAGGTTATCCTCTATCGGACCTTTAGGGTAATCTAGCATTCGTTGATTCCATACTCTGAGAACATTTTCTTCGCTAGGGCCTTAGTAAACTCGGGAATGGTGTCCATGAGAGACAGGAATTCGGAGTTCTGTCGAAGTTCTTGCGCGTGCTCAAGCGCTGCTTCAATAACAAAAGGACACAATTCCGGATGGTCAAATTCAGGATCATTGAAAACAACCCTGATGCTATGGCAAAATGACTGCACATTCCAATTAGTCAATATGCAATCTTTCAGCTTCGCCAGGCAGATATCCTGGAGACCCTCCACATCGTACTCGTAAGTGGAACCAGCGCAGGAAACCATCGAGTGTATTTTCAGTGGGTCAACAATAGACCCGAATTCTATAAACATCAGAAAAATCGTATGCAATCAGCCTTCAAAGAACTACTATGTCCTTGGATGAGACGGGTGTAATACCTGCCTGAGCATCCCTTGTTCCTAGATCGATATTATAGTCGCCGGTTGTAGATGTATTGCAACATCAACTTCAATATACCGACAGGATGATCGTCAAAGTACAGCACGTATTTTCCATCCCATTTGAACTCCTTTAGACGGGCGTGGAAACAGCGAGCCCTAAGGATGAAACGGTGGCCTGGAAATGGAGCTCTGTCAACGCCCAGATAGAGTGTGATATCCGAGTCTGTAGAAGAGTCGTAATAGCTAGAATGCATTAGATAGAAGGCATGGCTAACAGAGGTTTTAAAACAACAAGGGGGATTTTAGACAAGAATATAATGAGACATACTTTTTGAAGATGTCCCAGAAGTCCCTTCGAGGAATTTGATGTTCGACTGCCACGACAGTTGTTTCCGGCTCTGGGCTCGAATGACGCCTCTTAGGAGGCATACTTGCAGCTGTACCCAGCGATTTTCGCAGAAAAGGTGAGCTAGAAGCAAAGACTGAAGAAAGGTGATGGAGAGAGATGAATGTCGAGATGTGTAGGCAGGAAGTTCGTAGGATAAGAAGTAACACTCTAGGTGAGGCAACTCTGGAGTGGCCCTTTGTTCAACATCACTAGAGCAGGTTTCTCCTCATAGGCATCTCAGAAATTTCTATTTTACGTACGTTTTTGTTAGTGAGGGTCTCATGATGCAATAACAATGTCTGGCCCTGGATCTAGGGGACCTTTTACAGAGACTTTCGATGAGAGCTGCAAACACATCAGGGTGATATGATGATGATAATAACAACGGGCTTCACATGTCAGACTCGGGAATGCTATATTAATGAATAAAATATGCCCAAAGACTTGTAAGTTTGCCTGGATTTTCCTCCTCGTGCTTTGTGGCGTCTACAAGGACACCGGAAATATGAAAGGCAGGGCTATGCTCAAAGTGAAAGCCACTACATTGTTTTTTTTTTTTTTTTTTTTTTTTTTTTTTTTTTTTTG
>JAPVCB010000031.1:221140-248455 GCA_029606185.1 Paecilomyces formosus
ACAGGACCTATAGTATATACGCCCGTGTATATGAAAATCTGTCTGACAACAACCTCGGCAGTTAATCTCAAGTCCCCACATGTCCTATCTATTGGAATTCTAAATTTGATTTGTAAGGTCAGTATCTGATGAAACAACAGTTATAATAAGATCATAGTTCTCAGTTCTAACATACATAACTTAGCAATTCTTCCGTAGTCAAATTCACCGCATAGCTCTCAGGCTCATTCCGCATGCTCCATCAACATTGGTCTCGGGTTAAGAAGTAAATTAACTTTGCAAGAAAAGACAAAGGATGTCGACATAGTGTAAACTTCCTTGATCTTCATATGCGGCCTTTGTATTCTTAAATAGACTAAAGCATCTTTTGGACACATTGCTACCATGCGCAAATAATGTCATAAAAGTGAATATTGTCACTGCACTGCTATAGGTTGCTGGATATGGAGGGAGAGTAGAGATGGCTTTAAGTACTCGAGTAAAGACTTGTCGAAGCCGAATCTACCGCTATTAGAAAGTGGTGGGACACTAAAAAATCGTGTATCAGGTCTAGCGCAAATATTGACGATGATACAGTAGCTATCTAAGTAACAAGACTTACTTTTATGGTTGAGTGCCGATTTTGTTGCTCTCTCGTGGTACATGGAATGCTCCAAGAGTACGGACCCTGACCGTAATTTCCCTACTCTAACGAAAACTGCGTCCTCGCAATTCCTACCAACGAGCCGGAGCAATTGTTCGTCCGTTGTCCCGCTTGATTATCAAACGTCATTTGCCATTTCTTCTAGAAAAGAAGGCGGAAACGTCGATCTACGCCATGCCAGAGTATGTACCGAGGTTGCACGTTGACTCTCGATATTTTGAGTTTAATACTAAATCGGCGCCTCCTCCAATTTCTTTGGTCTTTACGACTATTTCAATTTCAACGCTTCAGAGATCCCATTGTCAGCTTCGAAAAGTTACTTGTTGTTCGTGTCAAGAACAAAAAATGCCAAATCCCACTCTTCTTAAAGCTGCCGGATATGGCTCGCTTCTTGTTTCCATACTGCACGCTGTAGGTGTTGAACGAGATACCAATGGTAGAACTATACACTATGAGCGATAATAATCTCATTTATGTTTATCAGGCCGACGGGAAACGATTCCAGCGTCTCCGCCAGTTTCAAGAACTGCCTGATATCGCATACACATGCAGTACAGTCGGATGGTATCAAGGCAGTGGCTACTTGATTCTAACTGGTACATTCTACCCGCTTGTGAAACAATTGTTCTAGTTTTGACAATGTGCTTATAGCTCTCCTCAATTTCCATTGGGCGCAAAATCCCAAATCCCTGGAAGAGTCACTAAATCGTGCCATGGCTACCCTGCTTGTCCTCATCGCTTGGGCCAGCTCTGCTTGGTATCTTCGCAGGGGAGTAAAGGCGAGCGGGATTCTCACAATTGTTGCTGGTGCATTCCAGGCCTGGGCAGCCCTTCACTGATGTTCTTATTTAGCCGAGTCCGGGGGTATCTCTCAGCTTGCAAAGTCTCTCAGAAGGGATAATGCTTAGCTGGTGTCCAATCTATTGTCGCAATAAGTTATTAAAATAGTCCTCAATATCTATACTTACGTATCGCAAATAGTGTGATTTTAGCTACAAAGGATGTAGCAAGCTTTGGTGATGTCAGCTGGGTTCTTATCACCACGGATATATGGACATGGAGTAGCAGAAGAGTCTCCAGTGTAAATATATTCTAGCATCCTGTAGGTGGCACGTGCGCTTTCGCGGATTTGTATCGAACGTCGACGAGTGCCGTAGTCGTATGTTGCCAACTTCTCAAAAAAGGGACATCGTATCTTTAATACCAACGAATGAGCATTAATTTTCCCTGAACTGCGATCACCAAGGCTTATGTCCACATCAGAATGGTCTGGGGAGTTGAAAAGCCTACTCCTCTTAGCAGGAACTCTTATAGGGTCGATAATGAAATTGCGTACCTTTTGAATGGCTCCCAAAAATCCGTTTTCTTCTCTATCTCACCTCCAGAAACCAGTTCACCATTTGAAGTAGAAGCCTCATCGTTGAGGCGACGCCTCTTAACCCCAGGTGGTTCCGCAGACATGATGGTCAGTGTGCAAGCTGCTGGGTTAAAGGGTGATGAAGTGGGTAGATTGGTAAGAAGAGGCTTAAAGATGAAGGGTAGATGACTTCTTGTGGTAATGATAGAGCTCAGTGTTTAATGAGGGGTTGGTAGGTGACATTCACCGAACATCCGTGTCAAATTTATTGTATACCTTTTTCAAATGGGAGAAGAAAATTCAATAATTATAACCTCCGTGCCAGTTTTGTATTCGTCCAGGTTTCAAATTTATTGCTATGCTAATTATTGATAGAATAGGCTAATGAATACATCACCAGATACTTCCATTTAAGAACAACCACTTCTTTTCTCGTGTTTCAGAATTTTCAATTACGGGGGACAACCCGAACTCCCTGATGCACTGAGTCTCGAAAGCAAGTTCCGCACAAAAAAGAGAGAAATATCAGGATTATCTTTTACCATATCGAGAAATCCCTCATCCTGAAGCAGTTCCTCTGCATGATCCACAGCTGTACCAGCCATAAGCTTAAGCATGTTGGGCGCAACCTGGTCTATAGCGAATAGTTCACGAACGGATTCGCAAAAAGCCGCGCTGTTCCAATTATGTTTGCAGAATTGCTCGCACTTCCGGTAAGAGATATCCTTTAAGCCTGCGAGCTCGTATTGATGAGCTAGTAGAAACAGCTTTGTATGCGCTAGGATAGGCCTATCGATGTTTCCCCACGCTAGAAGAATAGTTTGTCAGTGAGGTACGCGGAGACAATGGCGGGTGGTCGAAATTGCCTTGCTAGTGTTGAAAAGATATGAGCCTATCGAGTAGTTTCCCGTGTAAATGTTTTCTAGCATCATGCGGATCATGTAGGCATCTTTGCGCTCTTCAAAGGTGATATCCCTTTCCCTTGAAAATTGGCTTGGCAGAAGCCTGGCGAGACTGGGACAACGTATTTGGAACACGAGCGAGTGACCATGGAATGGGACTCCCTGTTTGCCGATATAAAGCTTCACATCCGAATGGGCTGGAGAGTCAAAAAGCCTGTAGGTATTCCAATGAGTCAAATGACTTGAACAGGGTTGGGTTTTATAGACCTTTTGAAGGGCTCCCGGAAGTCACCTTCGTTTTCACCTTCGTTTCCCCCATCTTCGGAAGTCTCCTTTTTGACGCAAGTATCAACGTCAAGACGACGCTTCTTGTTGGCTGGAGGGTCCCCGGGCATGATGGTCCACGAGCGAGTTATTTGCAGAGGCGGAGGTAGATAAAGTTGGTGAGTTGGTGAGAGGTTGATGGAGAAAAACGACGCATCTAAGTCTAACAAAGCCACTCAGTGTTAGGTGGAAGCTTCAAGGTGAATACGCCAGAAGCCCCCACCAGTTAATGTATGCACATAGAACTAATCAAAGAGCAGCATATCTAAAACTGACGTCAAAGTAGGCCTTTATTCTTTACAGTCTATCTAGAAGCAGTCTCGTCCCAAACATTTCCCGGATCTCAGCATCACTTTCCAGTAGATCGCTAAAGTCCTTATATCGCAGCAGCTTGTCAAAGTGGTATGGGACTATCTCAGCCAGAAGCTTGATCATCGGGCCATCGGCGTCGAAGAAAACGACATGAAACAATTCGCTAATCGATTCACAAATGGAGACGCAGTCCCATTCTTCCCTGGATGCTCTCGCACAGATATCATAACACAGGTCTTGCAGTTCAAAGAGCTCATAGTCTGAAGCGAGACAATATAATCGCACGTGCTTGCAAAGCTTTTCAGACTGTGTAGCGTTGTCTAGAGAAGGGCCATGTTAATAATGAGATGTGGAGAAATAGGGATAAATAGTCGGACCTACATGGTTCTATTGAATACTCTCCAGTGTACATATATTCCAGCATCATGCGGACCACGTCGGGATCCGCGTCACCAAAATGTAGGACAGCTTCTCTCGTATATACTTCGTGAGGGTTCAGAAGATCTACGAGTTTCTGGCAACGAATCTTCAGGATGAACGCATGGACGTAAAAGGGAGTATCTGAATCATCGACGTAGATCTTCACATCCCAATGGTCATGAGTCCAGAAGAGTCTAACATTATGTAAATATAGATCATTATATACGTGATGGTACGGGCATATACTGTTTGATGTGTCCCCAAAACTCATTTTGTCTTACTATTTCTCTGTCAGAAAGTCTGTAGAATTCGGGATCCGGGGACATGAAGTCTGAATTGTCTTCTTCGACATGGTCGCTGGATATGTGCGATTCTTGAGACATTCTGACGCGCGAATGGGAATAATTATGCGGTTGAAGAGGAAGTAAGAACTTCGGATGGACTGAGGGACGCGTCGAGGACAAAGAGCGTTAAATATGTAGACTTGAGGAGACCACCAAGGGCGTTGCCGCCTTCTTAGAACCTCTACATAAACTGCGGAGCTAACCTGCAGTCAAGTTCCTTCCAACACGTATCTGAAGCTTTTTATCGAGATTACTAGGCCAAATAATTGTGTGGTATGCATAGTGAGTAGTAAATATTGGTTGAGATAATGCACAAGACAATTCGTCATTGATAGAAGAAATCATATTCCGACCCATCTCAGAAATAAGAAAAAAATAACCTTACGTCTCCATCACGAGCTGCTTCCTCGTCGAAACATCTACAGCCTTCACCAACGCATACACCATCTCCAAGGCGGGCACATCCAGACCCAACTCTCTCGCCTTCTTCACCGGGACTCCGAGAATCACCTCTACTTCCATCGTACGGCCCATCTTCCTGTCCACCTGCATACTGCTCCCCAGCCCTGGGAGTGAGAGGACTTTCTCTATTAGACGATCCACGAGACCTTCATCCAGTGGAACACCTAGGGCCCTCCCGACTGATAGAACGTCAGTCATCAATCTCCGCGTCATGGCCATGGCACTTGGAGAAGAGTGCAACCACGTCTGAGTATCCGTGAGGGTAAGAGCAGTGACAGCATTCCAGGCGGAGTTCCAGACGACCTTTTCCCAGCGTTCAAGTTGGATATCGGGGGAAACAGTAAAGACAGTCTTGCCTTCCTTCAGGAGAGAAGCGAATTTGCTAAGACGCTTTTCCTCGACGTCTGGAGGAATGGAATGATGCGGATATAAGTTGAAAAGCAGATTTTCAGAGCTACGGTGCTCTACCAGTCCAAGAGCGGTCTGTGTAGCTCCTGTCCAGGTCTGGAAAATTGTTGTTAGTTGCTTATCTCAATTCATATAATCAAGGGAGATTGGCACTCACCACGCAAGTTATGATGGAACTATTGGGAAATGCCTCTCGAAAAGGCTCTTCATTCCCAACTCCATTCTGGATGATCACGACTGTCGTGTTCTCATCGATAACAGGTTTCAATGCCACGAGTGCTTTTTCCTGGTCGACTGCTTTGTGCGCGCAGACCACATAATCATACCGAGAGCCGCCAGCCTCTGCTGGAGTCTTGAAAACTATCACGAATCAGTTATGAGCCTTTTATATAGAGTTTCTGCCACAAGCATCACAGTACATACCTCCAGCAGGCCGCAGGACATGCTCTCCGTGGTTCTGGCTCTTTATGATAAGACCCTATACAACACAAACCGAAATTAATTCAAGAAATCTCTAAACATGTACTAAGTAAGGAAACACAAACCTTCTGCTTGACAACATTGTAGTTGGATCTTGCAATAACACTCAAGTGTACATTCGGTGCACGGTCTAAGATAAAGGCATAAAAAGACCCGATTCTGTACAGAGTCTCAGAATTAGCACCAGCATCACATACAGAAGCATCTGCATGATATATTCACTCTGGAGAACTTACGCCCCAAGTCCATGGACGAGGACATTGATGGTAGAATCATCGTCACTCATATTGGCTTCTTAGTCTGTGACTTTTACCTGGAGAACGAGTGGGGTCAGCTGCTACGGAGTTGCTTCAAGCGAACCTCGGCAGTTCCGCATGAAATGGATTGCAGATGAACTCTCGAGCAGATGTTATATCAGAAACAATAGCGCGTCGTATCAAAAAGACTCTCCTCACTGCAGGAGACGGATAGATATTACTAACATTCTCACTGGATTGTGTCCACATCGCGAGGCTTCTAGATAAGTACGCTTGGGCCACTCTGGGCGGGACGGAGGGCGAAAGCTTATCTAAACAGGACGGAAGATGTTTTAGAAGCTCATGCTGTGTCGTATGTACGTACTACGTATTCTTGTGTGGCATGCGAAAATTATTATGGAGTCATGCTATTTACCTACGCGTATGATTCGAGGCATGCGTATCCATCGAAGAATTAAGCATGCTGTGGAGTAACTACTACTAAATCCACAAGGTTAACGGAATTAGGGTTCCATCATCACATGTCTATATTTATGTTTAGGTCTGAAAGACAAGTCGCAGGTGAGTAAAAGAAGAAAATGAGGATGAGGATGGCTCCTGGGGTATATTATGTACAAAAAATGGTATACAAAGAATTTTATACCGGCCATATATGGCCTGTCCCGTCATCAATATCCATACCTTTATATGATCATAGACGGACATGATGAAGATAATAACAAACGTTGATAACTACTGTTCCACTCGCCAGGAGTGTCTTCGGAATATGCGGAAGGCCGGTGTCCGAGAAGCATAGCGACTCTTCCGGCCAAGTCGTCCAAGAGCAAGATTCTCGAGGGTTTCGGGGTCTCCGCCCCATAATTTTCGGACTCCATCCCCTCTCTGGACAGACGGGATCCAGAAGTGAGTGACTGCTGCGCCTACGATCATGGCGGCACTGAAGACGATAAGAATCCAGCCGTAGCGTTTCGTCTGCGCCTCACCGGGCGACGTGCCAATGTTGTAGTATGTAGAGAAGATTTGGACGAGAATGGATCCCAACTTTCCCGCCCCAGCGCTGATGCCGTGGCACGTTCCACGATAGCGAGTGGGAAATACTTCAGCAGGGATCATATATGTGGTAGAATTAGGGCCTGTCACGTATCAGTACGAGATAATTTCGATGCGATTATTGTTGCGGGGAAACATACCTAGATTGAACAGGAGCTGCCCGATGATATACAGCACCACAGCCGCTGGCCCCTCTTGCTGCACTGTGATGAACATAACACCCATGGCAATAAAAAGAGCAGCGAGAGCGAGGAAGCCGTATTTCTGGAGCCCCTGTCTGTCGACTTTGTGGGCTAAAAGGATCAGCAGGAGACCGCCAACGACACTACCCGTGTTTAGAATGACCATCCCGTGAACGGAAGTCTCCAGAAACATATCGTAAACGTTGGCATTGGGGCTATCGTCGATCATCCACGGTGGTGAGGCGCCATGGATATTGAGATTACCCCAGGTTTTGGCAAGGAACTGCGGGCTGGATAGACTGATTCCGTAAAAGCCGAAGTCCAGAAGTAGCCACGCCAGAGAAGTACCGGCTAATGTACGCCAATTACCCTCTGTCCAGAAGTACTGGATAATGTCTGCCCTCGCGAGTCGCCAATGATGGTTTAGTGTGGCCGGGTGAAGGGTGTGGTCCGTCTGGATGGTTGATGCTTCCCCATCGTGAGATACTGGAGACATTGCCGGCACTGGAGAGCTGCCCGGAAAAGTAGGGCTTGGTAACGCGAAGTTACTGAAGCTAGATGTTTCGATGCTGGGGCTCATAGGCTGCTCGCCAAACAAGGTGGTAGCATCAAACTCCGCCTGCACGGGGTCATCCTCGATTTCAAGGATAAAACGAGGGGTCTCCGGAATGGCGAAGCGGAAAAGCAGAGCCACCACACCTGGAACGACGCCAACCGCGACCACCCATCTCCACATGATATCGACGGACCGTTCCAAGTCTCCGTCGTACTGCTTCTTGCTGACGGCGACCACGATCAACGATACGATGTTGCCTGCAATCTGGCCCAACGGCTGCATGAAGAATACCGATGCCAACATGCGGGCTCGGTGCTTAGTGGGAGCAAATCTAGTATTGTGTCAGCAAACCGGCCAGAGGAGTAGTTAATGAAGACGGATTGCCTTACTCGGATGTGATAACGGCACTCAGAGGATAGTCCGCGCCGACACCGATTCCGACAATGATCCTCCACCAGATCAACCATGCAAAAATATTCATGCTGTCGTTGACGCCCGTCGACGACATGGCGACGCCCAGCGTAGCGGCGATGAGAAGGGTAAGCTCAACACCATACATTCTCTTACGGCCATTCTTATCCGCCAGGAAACCGAAGGCTACTTGACCAAGGAGAGTGCCGGCCAAGGTGGCGATGTTGATGAAGGTGAGTTCGCGGGATGTAGTATCATGTCTCCAGTAGGTGAAGGCGATCATGGGAAGGGCAATATTGCTTGCGAACAGCTGATCATGATATGAGTATGCAAGAATCATCTTTGGAGACAAGCTGTCTTACCGTGTAGCCATCGAGGAAGAAACCGACACCGGCCACCAACACCACGATCCATTGGTATGGTTGTCGATCGATGGTCTCATAGATCTGTCGTGCGCGGATGACCCTATCCTGCATAACAAAGGCCCGTCAGGGTTGCTATCATCATCAATTATCGACGGCATCACTTACCCGTTCATGATCGAAATCACGGGCCCGATCTGTCTTGTACAGACGGCTTCCTAGCCTCCCCATTTTTCTTAGGACTTGCTATAGCAGTATAATGAAACGGATTGTCGCAAACTGCGGGTTGCTGTCTTCTGGTAGCTCAGATCTGATGCCGTTCAATTTATCGGGAATAACTATCCGGACTATAAATGACCGACTGCATTATGGGTGCATAGAGAAAGAGTATAGTGCTTGCGTCTTCGTGTCGATGAAAGATAAAACACAGATGGCTGAACTCTGGTATAGTATAGTGTGGTCGTATAAGATAGAATAGGATAGTACAGTATGCTAGAGCAAGAGAACGAGAGAAAGTAAGCGAGCGAAGAAAAGGTCTGGCATCCACCACGATCTAGAGTCGTGGCTGAGATCTAGTGTAATCGCAGTTCCCCATCAGACATCCTGAAGAGCTGTACCTGACAGGACTTTTTATTATTTAATACTCTGGCGCTCGATCCAAGCAGGCCAGGGCGATGGCGGCACGGGAAGACGGGACTGGCGGACAAGCAACGAGAGCAGAGTTCGCCGGACGCCCAATTACGAGGAGGGGCAGCCCATGGCATCATGGATCGATGGAGAGGATCGTTAGGATTATTCTCATATTCTCGCTAGTCCAACGTCGTACCGAGAGCAGCAGAACAGACGAGTTGCGGTTAAACCGTTAGTTGCCAGCCAGAGCGGGTCGTCTCATCCAGCCCGCCAGGCCAGTGGTTCGCCCACGTGCTTGCCTCGTTGGAGATCCCCTCACGCTCTCTCCACCATCTGCTTTTCTTTTCTTTTGCTGCTTTTCTTTCTTTTCCCTCTCGTCTGTCGCTCTCGGGGATCCGCATCGGCAGCCATTCTACGACGATGCTCCATCCGCAAGGGTCGCCGCCAAGTGGACCGATCCCCTGACCACGAGGAGCCGATGCAAATACGAGCTGCGATAACACGTGGGAGGTACCTGCAACGCTCCGTGGAGAGCGTGATGAATCCATGCAGCTGTCCCTTCTTTAGTCTCTCACGCCCTGCGAGGTTTTTCTATTGTTTCGATCTCGAATCGGGAACTAGACTCATCAAATGACACTGGACGAATCGCATTGGCTACACACTAGACTAGGGGGTATTATGTCTCTATCACAACAAAGCTCCGTGCAGGAGAAACCATTCGCGACACATGCTTGATCCCAGCAACATGATAAAACACCTATAACGCCCGGATGTTTTCTTTTTATGGTGGCTGACAGAATTATACACTTATCGAGGTCGTTCAGACAGTAATTGGCAGAATTCTTGCCGGTCTACAGAGCGGTCTGTCAGTACCGTTTCAGCTGGGTAGTAGGATGATCCTGGAACTTGCCTCGATCGTCAAGAAATCGAATATGCAGCACCTTCATCTCCGACAGAATATCAAAGTTCGGCTGCAGATGTAACGCCACCGGTCGTCCTGGCTTCTTGCCCGGGTCAACCGACTCGATACAGTTCACTGCACACCGTCAGTCCCGCTGCAGAACCCTCGATCCGTCACCAATGGAACTAACTCACATGGTATGGAAACGTAGCGCTTTTGATCTTTGCGTTGCGAATTGGCAAAGAACAGAATCACCTGCCGGTCATTCACACCGCGCAGGATGCGTAGATTCTGACTGATACATTCTTCCCCGCGGCCCTTCGACTTTGCTTCCGCAATTCCCGCGATGAAGACCAGCTCGGACGCAAGTAGAGTCTCCTGGAACCGGACACAGTCTGCGACAGGCGCGTATCAGCATAGGAATTCCCCAAATCTCGACCTCAAAGCGGGCTTCCCACCGTCCCAGGTGTCAAATGTGTAAGACAGCTGCGTCGTGAAGATCGTCGCAGAGCTCTGGACCGTCTGTTCCTCGAGGAATGAGACTCGATAAGTCTTTTCCTCAGCCAGCTTGGGCTGCTCCAGGTGTGGCACGGGTAATTTCGTATTTTGAACTGCAAGCATCGAAACATGAGCCAACTCGGACATGCACACCGGCGGTTTTGATACTCACAGGTATGAACAAACTGACTCTGCTGGCCAGTGCCGCCTCCCAACTCAAGGAACCTCAGCGTCCCCCGGACGCTCTTACAGATATCGATATAGGCATATCGTAGCTTGAACAGTCGGCCCCCGCGCACAAATGACCTATTCATGACAGCAACAAATCAGACCCGGGTTTATAATTTCGCATGGAGCCTAACCACGCGCGAAACACACATACACGGTGACGCCCGGATTGAGCTCTAATCGTATCACTTCATCTAATGCCGACTGCACCGATATTCGAGGACCACCAGGGAGCGGCGAGGTCGCTGGACTAGGTGTCGGTAGATATCGGGTTAACGAGAGGATGCTGGTCGACTGCGATTCTATGGACGAAGCGGTACTGTCCCTTCGTTGAGCAGGAAGAGGCCAATCTGGAAGTTCATAGTGGTGTTCTTCGTCCATCGCAGCCCCTCACCATGATTATGGACGCGGTCACACAGAGACGACGAAGGGTCGTGATCGTGGCGCAGGAAGCTATTTCGGCAACCTGGAAGCTCCGTCCACAAGAAGAGAGCGATGGCAACAGCGATAGCGAGGGCCTTCCATACCGAGGTGCTTCGTTATTATTATCTAGGACCTTCAGAATGCTGTCGGCGGTTATGCGCCCATGGAACTGCCCCGAAGCTCTCAGGGTACCTTCGCATATTCACCATTTGTGGCTTGCCGACAACTACTGGAGCAATTAGCTTCCGCATGGTATGCATCGACAACAACGTGCTCAAATGGATGGCTAACAGGCGCGCTCGACAAGCGCGAACCCCCACCGGTGCCAGCCCGACTCACCCGAAGCCACCCCATGTTTGTTCATGTATGATTCCCGACTAGTTAACTAGCTATCGACCTCTGGACGTCAATCAAATTGGAGTCTGATACCTCGACCACGTTTTTGGCTGCGGAACTGTGGATGCACTATGCATTTCCACGCCCGTGCTCCTGCTGCTAGCAGACCATGACTGTCAATCCCATCGGAGCTAGGGCTGCGCTGCGCCCGAGCGGAGATCTTCCTGCTGGCCGGAGCTTCATCCGAAAGTGGCATGCCATGCTGGTGACAGGCCTCGACGCGAGCACGGGCTCACAGCTGAGGATACCGAGCTGGCAGACAGCATCTGCTAAGCTGACACCGTCAATAAGCGAGTCGTCGGGAGAGAATCTCTCTTCGGTAGATGGGCCGGATTGTGCTTGCTCTCTAAATGCCGCGGCGCTCTGACCGGATCGGTGAGAGTTTGAAGTTTGAGGTTATTGACTCGAACGTGAACTCTCTTTGCATTTCTCAGAGAGACAAAGTTTGATCATTGCCTAGAAGATTTCAAAATTGGACCTGATCCAGATTCCAGAATCGTGGTCCAGCCCCGTTACCAACATGCTTGATCCTTGGGTACTTGCAGAGGAAGCTAACTGCTCCAGTCATTAACGGTATATCTATACATAGGCCACACGAAGCGAGAATTTACGCTTCCTCTTTTACTTAGCCTCGTGCCAAAACGTCGGGTATCCCAAGCACGCAAATATCAGACTACAGAAAGAGTGGATAATCCACCATTCGCACTACTGTTTGAATATGGCAATTTTGCCCCATTACTTAGCTTCGCCAAGCGGATCCCAAACCCAGGGTTCATCGATCCCCGATCCACGAATGACAGATGACATAAGCTCGTTGCGAGACTCCCAACTTAAGTATGAGAGATATGAAAAGGCCAAGCTCGGACACACGAAGTAATCATCATCTCACTTGCACGTGGCAATCTACGATATCTCGTCTAGTGCTGAACAGCGGACTTCATACCGGAACCGAATTCATATCCGCCTCATTCTATCCGTGTGGCTTTCTCCTAACTAGTTTCATAGTTTCACCATGCAATGAACATGAAGTATAGCAGATGCCAAGAGAGGATATCATGGTCTAGAATTTCTGACACGCAACGAGACGAGACTATTGCCTCTCTTCTCTAGCTCCCGGTGCTCTATGCTCTCAGCCTCTCGCACACGCGCTGTTCCGTGGTGGATAGCCAGAGACAGGGATACTCCCTAAACACACCGTCCAAAGAGAACGGAGGGAGAAAGAATCCCATTCGAGTGCCGTTCGGTAACCGAGTCGGAACGGTATCTGACCTCCCAGAATTCTCCCAAGTTGAGTTACGTAGAGAAAGAAGGAAAAAAAAAAAAAAAAAAAAAAAAAACATGAACATAAACCAGCCTGACAATGATGTCATTATCCGAAATAAGGAAAATAATATATCACGTATCTGATACAACGACGCTCAGGCAGAACAACTTCCTGGGGAAAAACATCGGCAAGAAAAATGTAAAAGGTCCTCATTGAGGCATGTATTAGAAATGATATATCCAGCAGCTCATCTATGGAACATAATAGCAAAACCATCAACCCAGCTAAAGTCTGGTGGCACAGCGGCTCCATGTATATATATGTATATATGAACGGTGAGGTGCAACATCCGTGATTCATCCCGAACATTATGCGAGTTCGAGGGGAGAAGGGGCAGTGCAAACAGAACAGGACGTCAAAGGAGAATTATTATATGAAAGTTCGCAGTCAGGACAATGGGTAAGCATGGAGGTATAGGAACATAAAGTGATATGCCAATACAGTGGAAGAAAGTATAAGGACCGATGAAATGGATGCGCTTGCAGTCGTAGGCGACATGACGAGAAACGTAATGGGTATAGATTAAACGGGACTAGGTGCTCAAACCCAAACAGAGTTCTGGCCGGCATGAAAGGGACGCATGAAACGCTAGGCGCGATCAAGAAAAGTGCGACTACCGCACATACTTCAGGCGTCTCGTGGCTTCTGCTGCCACCAAGGCGCTCAGGGCTCCAATGAAGAGACAGATACCAATGCCATTGGGCGTGTCCGAGTTGAGGTTCATCCATTTAGTGTCTCGAGCCTCCTGGGAGGCCTTCTGTGCTTGCTGCGCGGCATGATCGATGATGTTCGAATCGGCCACGCCAGGCTCGAAAATGCTGAACACAATCCAACTGATGAAGGTACCGACAAATTGCGGCATAGTGGTGTAGACGTTCAGGACACCCAGATAGATACCGGCCAATTCGCCAGTGGATGCAACTTCGGAGCCGGTTCCATCATCATCACTTTCGTCGTCCGTGTCGGACTCACGGTGGTTGAGACGGAGGACGTCCATTTCCACATCACGGTCCGGGTTCATTCGTCGATAGCTTGCGGAAGTGATCATTGTCGTACTGGGCGCTGGAGTATAGGCTGGGCCCATTGCCAGGCGATTGATCTCGACACCCATAAAAGCGAACGGTGCCCACCCACTGACGGCCCATGGGATACCACAGACGGTAACCAGGAAGGTGGCAACCTTGACCGAACGCGCCAGGGGTGCGAAGATCATGGTGGCCGCGAAGATGAGATGCGAGATCAACCACGCTTTCTGCAGGTCTGGTTGGACTTTCGTGATTTTGCGAAGGAACGCAGCTATTCCAGGATGCGGCCGCGGCGTAAAGTCCGATTTCTTGTTATCTGGAGCTCGGACCAAGAAGGGAAGCACCACTGAGCTGATGCAAGTGATGGTCGAGAATATGACCAGAGATAGAGATCCCAGACGGCCCACATCTCCCAGTGTATCTTTTGATTCGGCTGCTGCTTTGGGTGCTTCGTATCGGAAATATGTCTCTCCTACCCACGTTGTGCTGTAGAATAGGAATGGGAACCATCCTGTAACTGTCAGCTAGTCGGCCACGTTAGAAGTTCATCATCTATCATACCGATCCACGCCCAGAATTGGGCCCAGCAGATGGCCTGGATCCGGGGAGGCAGATCAAGGGCCGTTCTGAACAGTTGTGACAGAACCTGAATGGCGCCAGACTTGCCACCAGAACCCCTAGAATATCTCGTTTAGCGTATAAATATGAGAAAAAGAGACATAAGCTACTGACCTGGCAGATACCAAGACTCTCTCTTTGACGGAGTAAGAGGTGACAGCGACAGAAAATATGAGTGATAATCCGGCAATCACAGTCATCTGCTTAAACTGCGTATTGCCGAAAGTGGTTCCGAAGATGCTGACGATGTCGATCGAACCGATGGCGTATCCGATCAGCTGGCCGATAGCAGACATTCTGCTCGCTATACTTGTCTCAGCGAAGATTTTCGATTATCCATTGAAAGACAACATACCCCATGCGGATCCGGTCTGCTGTTGCGGAATTGGCAGTGTGTCGACAATCAAGCTTCGACAGCATGCTTGGACTGTCATTCATGAGCAAACAGTTCGCATGCCGTTGGACCATCGATATGCGAAACTTACCAACATTAATAGCAAAGTCGACGGCATAGATACTGAGAATCGCCACCGCGACAGTGAAGCTCTTTCTCTAGTAGCACTCATTCCGTTAGAACATGCTTCCAAACCAGTATAGCGTATAACGACTCAAAGATCGCCAGAAGACAAAAACCAAAGCTCGACAGCATCGCTATCAATGCGGGATCTGCAACCATACCCTTTCTTCGTCTCCCACGAACGCGCCAACAATCTCCGACGTCCAACCCAGGACCAACAAGCAGGCGGCCACCACCAACGAGCCACCAACCATGAACGGTCTGCGTCTTCCCCATTTTGAGCGCGAGCGGTCGGCGATAACACCCACGACGGGCTGCATAATCAGGCCAGAGAGCGGTCCGGCAATCCATACGAGCGACGTTCGCGATTTCGTTAAACCAAGCTGTAGAAGATAAGGCGTACAGTCTGCAGACAGTCGCCAGAAGAATACGTCAGGATCCGGTTCAGTATTAAGTATGGAAGCTGCAAAAACATACAGGTCATCTCAACGCCCCACGTAAACCTGCTCAGGACTGCGAATTAGCTCAAGTTGATCGCATTAACCTAGGATCCTCAATTGAGGGTCAAGAAACCGAATGAAATAAACGGGAATACGCACTGCAATCCAAGCAGGCTGAAGGTCAACAGCGCCATACGCGTCGACTCCCTGCGACCCTTGATCGAGGGAGTACCGACCCATGATGCGGCTTGCGGCATGGTAACGGCGTATGCGACAGCATGCGGTTTGCTACCCTCTGCCCAGCTCAATCCGTCTCAATGCGATTTCAGAATCGCCGTCCGTCTTGCGACAATCCTCGTGCGGGTCGTTCCCTCCGCTTGTCCCTCTCTCCGCGGTGCACCTGGAGTAATGTCGCAAGGAGGGGTTGTTGTGGCCGTTGCGGCTCCCGCTCCGGCGCAAAGTAGGATAGTTAATTTGTCATATATCGACGTCGTGCTTCGGACAGCGTTTCCAGGAACTTCTGGAGGGTTTGAACCGTGGTCGTCGGTGCTGGAACTCCGGGGAAACCGGGGTTCGAGTAGTGAATTCGCTAGGGACCTATGTCAGAAAACGTCTGGAGCCGTGCGCGTCCAAGAGCCTCGATCGATCGGTGAAGATCTCTAGTCGTCTCAGGAAAGCGATGGTCTGGGTGGTAGTCTACTCAATTGACCATCCAAAGAGAGAGAGAGTATTCCAATGCGACAAAAAGAGAGAAAAAGAGACAGAAAAGAAAAAAACCCAGCAGCCTGGAAAGGAGAGCGATCTAGACTGGAAGGACGAAATTACCAGGACGCTTTTCCGCGCTCTCGGCCATCAGGCCAGAAATTCAACGAACGAGCCTCTTCCAGGCACGTCGGCGGGCCGCGTTAGGCCCTTTTCTTAAAAAATCCCTTGTCCCTCGTTGCGGCAATGGACCCGCGCGGGAGGGCGCGAGCGTTGAACGGACGTCGATCTGGCTTTCGCGATGGGAGGATGGGATTTGATCAGATGGGAGAGTATCGATGGTGAGGAGGGACATCCACTGCAAATAGATCAGGTCGCGTGCCAGGAAGCTCTCTCTCTCTCTTCTCTCTATTTATTAAGTACTGACTGATTAATAACTATTCCGTAGATAACTGATTCACTAATTAATTATCCCTCGATCTGCTCCATCCAATTCCAGGGCGGGAGAGGCCAAGCGGGCTCGCTTACGACGACAGGCAGCGCAGGCGTCTTGGCCCTCACAGATAGACGAATACACCCATCAATGTCATTTATTATTTTCTCTATCTTCTTTAGAATAGGAGAAAAAGAGATGCAAGCAATCCCCAATCTTTCTGGTGGCTGCATGCATACCATCGCCATGAGTATCTATCTAATTCTCCCGATCCCGATCGGCAACACAGGCCGCTTTCGACCATCTGCAAACATGGGGAAATCGGTTTGACTGTGTTTAATTTAGCACCAGAAATTAATTTAGAATGCACACTAACACGTGGCTTGTCCCTGTCCGCCTCTCGTTCCGAAACAACAAGCCTCAATTCAACAATCGACTGGATTAAAGGGACGCAATCCATCACTCCACGCCACTGCGTCCGCTCATTTACCCTCAGTGCTCCATAGCACTAAGTCTACTTACTACTGCCGGGGATGATGAAATGACTGACATCCCTAACGCTATGTCGAAAGTAGACAACCCGAGAGACAAAAATAAGCCAACAACAGATCCGATCGAGGGGTAAGACACTGGCATTCGTCATGCTCTCTCTCCTTGGCCCGAGCTTCAAGAGTCTCCGCGGGGGCTCTCTACTACGTCGTGCCGTCAACTGTTTGTAGTCGATTATTCTTCATAACGTGTGATTTCAATGGGTAGACGAACGCGCGCAGCTGTAGAATACAATGGAGAGGAGAGACGACATGCAGGCATGCAGACAGACGTAAAAAAGGAAAGGAAATGGCTTTATTCCGGGAAAAGACCTCCTTGGTTCAACTCGGTATAATTAATCATGCTAAACTTCAATCTAAGGAAATCGCCGAGATCATGTCATCCCTGCGGGGAAACGAACCCTCCTGGCCTTGGATCATAACCGTTTCCCGTTGCTGCGGCGCTCGGCCGTCATTTGTGTATCGTAATGTATAAATAGAACCGTCCGTCATGTAAATCATGGACTCCCGCCTAGACCGACTCAATAAGACTTTTCCCTCATCATCGCTCTCGACATCATCTGTCTCTATCGTGCGTCACTATACAGCATGGTGGACTGTCCACCCTACAGCCGGGTAGGAATGGACGTCACGGGCCACTGGTAGCCGGCTGCGTCGCTGAACTTGTAGCCGAACGACGCCGTGAAGTCGTCCAGGACGGCAGGACCACGGGAGCCTAGCGGAGACTTGTCAGTCGCATGCGATTAAAAGACAACTAGCCAGTCAGAATTACGTACCGTAGGGATACTCCATAGGGATGATCTCCTTGTTGTCATCGAGGTAGTGGAGGAGAGGAGTGAAGATTCTCCAGGAAGCGTCAAGCTCATCGTCACGGACGAAGTTGGAGTGGTCACCCTTCAGGGCATCCAGGATTAGAGACTCGTACGCCTCGGGGATCTTCAGGTCGGAGAAACGACGGCGGTAGGTCAGGTCCAGCTCCGTGACGACCGTCTGCATGGACAGACCGGGGAGCTTGGAGTTCATCTTGATATAGACTGATTCATTAGGCTGGACACGGATGACAAGCTCGTTACGAGGGATATCCTTGAAGATGCCCGAAGTAACGTCGCGGAACTGGATACGGATCTCCGTCTTCTGTTCATTCAGAGCTACAGTTCTGTTAGCAGTGCCTGTGGTCAGCTGAGGGAGCACCGGAACGTACCCTTGCCTGCCTTCAGAATGAAGGGAACGCCGTCCCATCGCTCGTTCTTGATGTATGCGACCAGGGCGCAGAAGGTGGCGCAACGGGAATCCTTGGGGACGGTGTCATCCTCCTTGTACGAAGGCTTGCTGCCGTCCAGGGATCGTCCGTACTGGCCGATAATAACGTTCTTGGGCTCAATGGCATCGATAGCGCGCAGAACGCGGACCTTCTCGTCACGGATGTCCTCTGCGGAGAAAGAAATAGGGCGCTCCATAGCGAGCAGAGTCAGGACCTGCAGGAGATCTACAAAGAGTCAGCAAACACTCTACGATATCACAACGTCTGCTGGAAGTACATACGGTTCTGCATGACATCACGAATGATGCCGAACTCGTCGAAGTAACCTCCTCTGCCTTCCGTGCCAAAGGGCTCTTTGAATGTGATCTAGTAGACCAGTCAGACACTGAGAACTGCATTAGAACCTCACAGGGTACAATTCCTACCTGAACGTTGTCGATGTGATGGCGGTTCCAGGTAGCGCCGAAGAACTCGTTACCGAATCGCAGAATGAGAATGTTCTTGACCATCTCCTTTCCGAGGTAGTGGTCGATACGGAAGATCTCCTCCTCCTTCCAGTCGGGCTCCAGGGCCTTCTGCAGCTCACGAGAGCTCCCGAGGTCCTTTCCGAAGGGCTTCTCAACCTAAGGCCAAAAGGCACTGGTCAGTATATCAAGGCGGAGAGGGTACCTCCGGGAGTGACCACGTACAATAATACGGGCAATGCCATTCTGGGGGTAGCAGTTCTTCTTCAGGTGCTCAGACACAGTAATGAACACGCTGGGAGGCAGGGCCATGTAGAAGATTCTGTTCTGCTGCTCCTGACCCTTCTCGAGCTCCTCCAGGTGCTTGTTAAGGGCGATGAACGAGTCGTCCTGGTCATACTGGCCAGAAACGTAGGAGCAGATCTTGGAGAAGCCGTCGAGCTGCTCTTCCACCTCCTTTGTCGGGACCTTGATATAAGAGCGCACCCGCTTCAAGAACTCCGCGTGGTCCATCTTTGTGCGCGCATATCCAACGATTCTGATGTCCTTGGGGAGGAACTTGTTGCGGTACTGCAATCACCGTTAACAGAGATGACTTGAATCACTTCGTCAGTTATGGCAGCAACGTACCAGACCGAAGAGAGCGGGGAACTGTTCAATGGTTAGCTTCACATAGTCTTCCATGGTGGTCATAGCCGATTGCTCTTACGGTCTTCTTCTTCGCCAGGTCACCAGAGGCACCGAGCACGACAATGACAGTGTTGTCCTTGAGCTCGATGGTGCTAGAAGTAATATCCATGTCAGCAGTCTGCTCGCTTGGTCCAGCTTCTATGGCAGCGCGCAACGACGAATGACTAGCCGCAGCAGCAGGGACGAGGTATGGGGCTACACGAGAGGTATGCGATGAATAACTCCAGGGAATACAATTGCATGTCTGGGATATAACGGTACGGTGCAACTTCAGGGAGATCGATCATTCCGTTCTCGTTGTGCTCGCTCCAGAAAACCGAAGCCGCGTGGTGAGAGAGCCGTCGAGCGGGCAGCCCGGTGAGTGATGTAAGAGAGGATATGGCGGGGGAAGACCTACCCAGCATCCTGGCGTTCCTCAGACTGGGTTATTGTGCTCGACATGGTGGAATTGAATATGAACAACCTCGAGACACGGATGGGAGAGGATAGTTCGAGGGTAAGACGAAGGGGGGAGGATTGTTGGGAAGGTCGAGAAGAAATGAGTTCATCCAGCAGTCCCGGCGGAACAAGTACTTTTTAACGGGGGACCGTAGCTAGAAGGTGGGCGAGCCACGATGGTGGGGCAATGCCTGGTTCTCTCTCTCGCGCTCTCTCTCTGTGCTTTCCACTCACTAACTACGTCGATGCTACCGTCTTGCTGGCCCCTCGGGAGTGCTCTCGCCGTCCATCTTCTACTTATTTTATCCAGCCTCGCGTTGACCGACTTCTTTTGCCATTTTATCCATCTGGCTGTGTCCCCCATCAGACAGACCTTTCTCCCAGCCATTTTACTTCCCAGACAGACACACAGACAGCCTTCTCTTCCTTCACTGCAGTCCACTTTATCCTGTATCCAGCGCCACCCGGCGGCAGGATAGGACGGAGATATGATTTCTAAGTCACTCACTAGAGCACTGCTTATGAAATTCGGCCTGCCTGCTGACGCTCGATTACTGACACTGCTCAACTTGCTGCGTCTGTCATTTTACCCCTCCGGCCTGCACTCCTCCGCTCACTCCACCGTTCCCTCTCCGTCCCTCCCGCGTCCCTTGGGAGATCTTTCTGCAGCTAAATCGTGCTCGAGTCGAGCGATGTATATGGCCTGCGACTCCGGAGCTGGGCTGTCTGTCTTGCCATACTCTTGTCCAATGTTCCGTTTTCTGGAAACCGGGGCGGTTAATACTGCTTTCGTTCTTTCCATGCGCTCCGCAGACTGTGGGTCGTCCCGATTACTGATTTGCCCCGGTGGAGCTTTTTCATCCTTCTCGACGGACAGTTTCACTTTTGACCAGTTGCCCTTACGATTCGACGACTACCCACGGAGGTCGACGGCACCCGTTCAGGAAACCGTGTTTCTTATCTATCCTTCCGTAAGCCGTTGAACAGCCAAGGATCGTTGATCTCCAGGTTAGTGCTGGATGTATAGATCGTAGAGGCAACTGATACCCCACGATGGGAAGTACTTCGTACAGAGGATAAAACATATAGTTATCGTTATGCGATTCAGCAGGCCACCCATGCGCTGGATGCTGCAGGGGAACTATTTTACCCTCCACGAGGGTCAACATCGAAGCTTCCATCTACGGCCCAAGCTCCTGAAGGCTGGCTGGCTGAAGCTTTCTTCATGGCTCCTATTCTCGGCCCTTTTTAAGGGTGATCTACAGACAGTCAAGGGGTCGGCCCTACCATATGGTAGTATTCTAGGCAGAGCATAGCATGCTGGAGCCCGTCACGTCATGGTAGGGACAAAACGCCTTCCGCGGAACCTTCTCCGCAATCTACTCCATACGCCGCCCAGCTTGTCTGTCCTTATTTAGCCGCGGCTGTGTGCCCCGGGCTTCGAGAAAAACTGATCTACAGTGACAGTGCTGGTTGTTCACATTCGAAAACGAGCCTGTTCGATATGAATCTCTCTGCAGTCCCGAGCAACGGAGAATGGAGCCTCTGTCGGCGTCCGCTCGAGATCTCGTCTGGCCTAGTCAGTTGCCGATAGACATGACACAGTGGGGCGGTGGAAAGAGCTTGGATGGACTTCCAAAATAGTGCTCCCGGTCAGACCAGCATCTCCGGCGATAAAGATCTGGGATCAGTAACTCCCGTAGCCAGACGCGATCGTTAATGACTGGATAAGAGGTGTACTGTCTGGCAGGATCACGCATCCAAACAGTCCCATTTGCTTTGTGAGCACTGATTCAGACCAGCGACTGTTCATAGAATCTGAGAGGCCTGTGTCCGCCGTGATGCAGCATGAGGATCTGCCTGATGGGAAGCTGTCGTCATGATTGTGTGCAAAGCGCATGTTTTGTCATCTGCGGAGATCGGACGCTCTAGGCCAAGGGCGGACTTAACGACCGGAACAAACAGCAGCATCGGACTGGGAGTCGGCCTCGGACGACTGTGGTCCGGCATCACTCGAGGTACTCTTGCTTAGTCATATAATGCCAAGTGATGCTTATATAATTATCCTGAACTCGCTGATTCTGTTCTTCCGGTTCCGATGATGCCCCTCTGCATCCGGTCTAGCGCACACAGTCACGGGCTCTCGCTTAGCCCTGGCAGCGGCGGGCTCGCTAAGCCCCCGTTTGGGGCTAGGGCGAGCCGCACCAAACACACTTGCAAATTGAAGATTGTGCGGTCGCTCGACTCATCTTCAAACCGAAGCGACGACATCCACGACAAACCCGACGTACGACAACCGACTTCGCGGGTCATTTCTCTCGACTTCCTTGCTTTGCCCGCTGTTGCTCAGAGAAATCCGTCACAATGCCTTCGGAACAAGGTCACAGACGTGAGTCCTCCTGCGTTGCCGTCCATATGCAACTGTCCTTTCGATGCTGCTCGTCCGCGCCATGAGATAGGCCAGTTGCGATTAAATCTTGATGAATCAGTGCACTAACATTTTTCTTTTGACAGTCTACGTTAAGTAAGCGCTCACTTCCTCGATATGGCGATGGATATGAGATGGATTCGTGGAGACGGAATGCAGGCGTCGATCCCGGGAGGAATATGTTCAATATACGAGCAGAGGATTAATACGTTATCTTTTCAACAGGGGCCGCCACCTGAGCTTCCAGCGTGGAAAGCGCAACCTTAACCCGAACACCAGGTTAGATTTCTTGCATTGCGGAGAATGATACGGGCACACGTTCTGACATGTTATCGCAGTCTGATCAAGATCGAGGGTGTCGACGACTCCAAGGCCGCCAGGTGAGCAGTCACGCAGTTCTGGAATGAGGAGGAACAACAGTAACTAAACGGTTTTGTGTATAGCTTCTACCTGGGCAAGAAGGTCGCCTTCGTCTACCGGGCAAAGCGAGAGATCCAGGGCTCCAAGATCCGGGTGATCTGGGGCAAGGTCACCCGCCCTCACGGTATGTGAAAGAATGGAAGCGGTCAAATACACGCAGACTGCGATATATACAATCTCTAGTCAGTTCGTGGCTGACATTGTTCCAGGCAACTCTGGTGTCGTCCGGGCCCAGTTCCGACACAACCTCCCCCCGAAGACCTTCGGTGCCACCGTCCGCGTCATGCTGTACCCCTCCAACATCTAAGGGACATAATAGTTTCGATGGTTGGTCGTGAGTAGAGCCGATGGAGTTACGGGTCGTGGGTATCTTCGGAACCAGTGGGTGAAAAGGGATGCGATGATGGGGGTGATGGCGGTTTCGGGATGGCTGGGAGCCAATTCCGACAAACAAAAACGCTTTTTCTTTCCTACCGCAGGGTTACTCGGATCTGCTGTCGGGGAGTTCGAAGAGGGTGTTATATTTTCCACCTCGACGAGCATGATATGTCTTGTCTAGCAGTATCACTTTCTCCCAAAGTGTATCTGACGGTCTACGCGCCAAAATCCATACAACTTCAAAGACAAGCAATATCCTTCATCATACCACCACAAAAAAAAGTCCAGTTTAATATCAGCCTTTATACCCGGGTCGTGTACGCGTCCAACCTTGGTCCTTTGCAGCAATAATCCTAGATACTACAAAGCCCAATGCGATGTCTGTCCATACGCGGTGCTCACCAAGGTCTAAGATCCCGATCTGCCACCAGCCAGTGCCCCATATTGGCCTCTGCAAAACAGATACATGCCATTGCGACCCAGCAACTATTCATATCCCTCCCTCAGCCTCGTAGATACGAATACTGACCGATATAACCATCCTTTGCAACGAAGTATCCGCTTAACCCATCCAGCCACAACCCTGCATAATAGTGTATCCACCACAAGTCGTGACATTAAACGCATCCTTATCTTGTACTGATAAGTGTAGCGTTATCAGTTCTATATCCCCACATGCCCAAAGGCGATATATTAACACTATGCACAATAGTTCCGATAATCTCTCCCCTTTCCATCCTTACCCAACCGTTTATTATTATACATATTTTGTTTCCCATCGACCTTACTATGGTAGTTGATAGTAAGAGGTCCTAACACCTTTCTTTTTGACTGTCTTCATTTTATATAATGAATCAACAACCCTACCTTTAACTATGTACACGAATATATATCGATCCTAACCAGCGCCACGAGAACGTCCTAGCAAATCATTCCGATTTCCGTAATAGTCAACCCTTCCTATGGTATGGTTGTTGTCGAATTCAGCAGCACGGTAGCAACGCTTGAAGAACATAGGTATGGCGTAGAAGCTGCTCAATTGCTTTATTATTAGTCTTGTACTATGATCTATCGCACGTTTATGCCCTGATGCCTAGGGGGACGACGAGGGTCTAGTAATTCCGCTACTGTGTCTGTATTATTCAGTCCCTACCCATGCCATGGGGTTGAATCCATGGCACGGCTTCATGCAGAATGAAGCTGTCGAAGAGTCCCAACTGACTCGACCAAAAAGGAGACCTCCTTAGAGGTTTTGTCTATGGATTGGACAGAAGCTTCCTCTCTCTTTCGATGAGCTCAAGAATATATCTATGCATAGATGTATATATCTAATGACGGAATCAATCAAATCGGGATTTTTCATTTTACTCTTGTCTTTCGAGAAGGACGACTTCTTTTTGTAATTGTAATTGATTCTTAGGTCTCCCAGATTCTTTTCGCGATTGGGGGCGTTACGAGCTATTCTGATCATGATCAAGGATGGAAAAATTATTCTATAGTTAGGTGCCGGTATAATTAAGCGTGCAAAGTCGTCTCCACTAATCTGCGCAAGCTCTCTCCTACGGTATATAGGGTGGTAGCGGGGCGGGAGCCTAATGTTATGCTCTTGTAATATTTTATATTCTTATTACATAGTGGCTAGGGACAGTCCAGGTAGGTTACGTGCTAGCTTGGTGGGTACGTGCTTAGCATGCATGGCTGGGATAGCCGAAGGGATCGTATTGCTCGATATATAGTATCTCAATATCTGTAAGGGTCAGTGTAGTATTTTCTGTTGGTCAATTGACTGACGAATCGATGGAACCATTTCTCATCAACGTCAAATTCACAATTTCTGCTGTATTACAAGTCCTGTCTGGGGGAGTGTGTTTATAGACGCTGCTATATTTTGCGAAAGCCGAGTTAATTTAGAAAAAAGCCAGTTCTGGTTAGGAAAATGAGAAAGCTCTGGTAGTCCTATGTTCACGAGGCCGCGAAAGATCCCCCGGGATACCTTTCAATATGTGTCAGTAAGATGAGGCCTGCTCTAACTAGCATTCTGAATGGTATATGATCGCGCTGGACGAAAAGTCGAGAGGTTTTGTATAAGGATACAGGCTGGGTGCGTTAGCCACTAGTTATTCTCAGGTCGTACCGTTAGAAGTGTCCCTGTCCACGTGGGGAGGGGAGTTCCCCTTCCGTGCTGGGCAATGAGTCTAGAACAGTAGAACTCGAATCTCTCACGGACCGGAGCTCGAGACTCCCGCTGGCTTCGCACCGGAGAGTTAGAATGTCCGAGCGAAAATAATACTCGAAATCTGATGGACACTAGGTGAACCCTGCAAGGTTATGACAGCCTTTTTGGTCTCCCAATGTATCCCATAGGTTGGGTTTCTGGCCAGGGGATGTCTCGAAGATATGCTCGCATATTGTGCGGAGATAGGCTGTGGCCCATACTTAGCACTGCCGCGATCTCCACTCAGACATTTTGCAAGACTGTCAGACTCAGGTCCAGGATCTACTTGGATCAAATCGCTGCATAAGCAGTCTCGTGGTTTTTTTGTTTCTTTGCCTAGCCCAGGTGCTGTTTCTGAGCCGTCCTGTGCTTGAGCACAGACCAATTGGAAGACGACGGCTATGTTGAGAGACAAAACGGCGCCGCACAGTTTTCTAGCACGACTCTGGACTGGATTCGCTTGTTTCTAGGTTGTGTGCTTCTGCACGGTATCAATGCTGGCTTATCTTCTTGACTGGCTATCTTGGTTTTCGGAGCGGCTGTAGTCGCAGGGACAGTGTGGCAAAGACAGTTTGCAGAACCCTGATTAGGAAGTAACTAAACCAATAATTATAACATGTCTAATGCTTACCAGAGACGATTGCATGCTGGACGAGGCTGTTTTCCTGGAATTGACCATCCTGCCGCGCTGGCCGTATCAGACGCAGAGGAAGATCGAATGTGCGACGCGGAGAGCGGATGGTGGACGTCATGAAATATTATTATGGAGTACTCCGTACTCTAATGGTGGAGAGGTTAGGATCATCTCCCGCGCCAACCAGTTTGTCCGAACAAGCTTCTGGGGCCTCCTGGACAGAATCCTTGTCGACTGGAGAGATCGACGTGGAGGCGTGGACATGGAATATCCCTCAAAAGAGCGATTGAATACGATCTCTGCAGTATGGACAGATCACCATCCACTGCACCTGCACGACAGTCCCTGGCAGATAGACAGCCAGATGGCTGCTGCAGGTTGTTTCATGGGCGGTATCTGCGGATTGAACCGCAGATCGATGCGTTGCCGGGGCGTGGGTCAAGATCGCAGAAGAAAGGGTTCCAAACACGTTTGGGGCTGGAGAGAAGAAGCGAGAGTGTCGAGACAGCCAGAGAGGCTGGGAGGGTAACTCCCAACAAGACATTGTTAGTGGCTGAAGTTATTCTTAGCGCTCTCTCTGTCGCAACCGGCAAGGTGAAAGCCGGTTCGGTTCGCAGGGCTGGGTGGATAATGCTGTATCGCGAGGGCCAGTTGGTTGAGTTAGTGAGCTTAGCCTCCCGCTTCGAGAATATCTATTCTTGACGAGCGGACGTGGCTTCCCAGGCAACGGGTGATACCATATGGCACTCTAGAGCAGCACAGAAGACGGTGCTGCATCGCGATGTCCGGCATGAGAGACTTTGTGACCTGCAGAAGAAGAAAAGAAGTAGACAAAGATGACGATGATAATTGATGGATAGGCACTATTGCAACTGAATAATGAATAGACCGACTGACAGCTGTTCGCCGTACTCTAATCGGAAACTTCTTCTGGTTCGACCAGCTTCGATTGCGCAGTGGCTCGTTCTTATCTGCGCCGTGATAGGACATCCAGCGCGCTTTATTGCTCGACCCCAAGCATATCGCCCTGTCTCACTCGCTCTTCCAGCGCTGCCCCTCTCCTGCCATTGCGCGTCGTCTGTCGTAACGCTGGAAGTCGCTGTGAGGCGTTGCTAGCCATATTTTATTTTAAAATACTCCCTCCCCCGTTAATTACTGACTTTTTGACTTATCCTGCATTTATTGTAAGAAAAAGCAATCCACCTTAAAAACACGAGAAAAAAAAAAAAAAAAA